>QLPG01011089.1:0-12932 GCA_003314385.1 Gomphus sp. MG54 | reverse complement strand
ATTAAGAGTGAATTACCTCCAGTAATTAACTCTTAATTATCAAGGAGATTGAGCCTATGGATAACCATAAAAAAATCTATATTTTTGCCTATCAATGTGTGGACCCACATTGTACAACAACTATGGAGCCAATTACCTAAATCTATGAAAGTGGCTCCAAACTCCTGGCTCAAGTTATCAGTCCACAATGTACAACAAATTCCTGGACTTATATAATACTAATTACATAAATGGTCAGTCCAGAAGCATGGCTTACATAATATTAATATTTCGTGACATGACCAGTCACAGGAGTACCAGTCGTGGGAATATTATATTTCTTTATTGTAAAAGTAGTAACAATGGTGACACAATGACTCCACAAGCTTCCAAGGCTTTCCAATACCTTCTGAATACCTCCACAAGCTTCATGAAGGAATTGCCTTATGAGGAGATTACATAAGTAGCTTAGAATTAGTATAAAAGAAGCTAGTTAAGTAGCATAAAATAACAATCATTTTCACCCATATTAATCCACAGGATTAAATAAGTGCCAGCAGCACTCTCATAAGTGGACCGAAGTCTGCTTAGGTAACTGGTCCAAAGACCGGAAGCCACCCTCAACAACAGGTCCAAAGACCTGTTGAATAGGTTTATTCTGAAGAGTAAACCTTAACCTTGCTACAGAAGTGGCAGGTCACCCTCAAAACTTAAAACTATAAAAACTAGAAAAGAATTAAATCAGATAAAAAACAGAAAAGTGGAAATAAACCTAAACCAGTCTAGAACTAATAGTTTTGTTGAGATTTGTATCTAGAGTAGGTCAGTCCAGACCTCTATCTCCGGGTTCCTTTTTCTCGGCACAGACACCGGTGTGGGTCATCTTATTTCACTCCTTTAATTCTTTTGTTCTATTGTTAACAAGGCTAGAGTGGCATGGAAGGTAGAATATCTTTTGTATTCATTCTTTTGTTTGTCTTCTCCTTTTGTCCCACCTGTTCTATTGTTTGAATTTTCTATAAGAGTGAACCTCTTTGCAGTACTACTTCAGACCTCGAGATGAAGTCTGAAGTGCATACTTTCCCTCATTATGATTAGACTTCCATTTAGACTTATCTTGAATATCTAGTTATATTTCTGTTTAGAATTTGACAAGTTTAACACTATTAAACTATTAATTCTATTTGTAATGAACAAGGCACCTGACAAAACCCCCCTTAAATATTCTCTTTGGACAAACAACCCAGATCAGAATCAATAAAGACATTTTGCACAGCTACGTGAGATTTCATTAAATCTTTATTGCAATACTCTTGTGATAACAGATTACATGAATCTCTGGAGTATAATTTCTTATTTGGGTTCTCAGTAAAAATAGCCCATGTGTCAAGTTCACATACCGAGACCCATCCCTTCAGCAGTGCCGACCGAGCAGCCATCCTATGCTCATGTCCAAGTGTCCATGCCTAGGGAATGGCACAGGTCACCCACGGGTCAAATGTGGGTGACCCGCACCTGACCCATGGGAAACCCAAACCCGTCAACCCATGGGTTTTTTCCCATGGGTCAATGGGTCTCGGGTGCATGCTGCACCCGCACGCATGCAACACATGCACATATGTTGCATTCGTGGCAGCACATGCGCATACATTGCATTCGTTGCAGTGCGTGTGCATACATCGCATTCATTGTGGCACGTGTGCATACGCATATATGGTGGCGTGTGCATGTACATTGCATACATCATGTTCGTCACGGCGTGTGCACATACACGTTCATGGCTGTGCGTGCACATATGCGTTTGTCGCAGCACATGCGCATACGTCACATTTGTCGCAGCACGTGCGCATACGTCACATTTGTCGCAGCACATGTGCATATGCATACGTGGCAGCACGTGCGTATACGTCGCATTTGTCACGGCACGTGCACATACGTGTTCATGGTGGTGCATGTGCATACGTTGCATACATCACATTCGTGGTGTCACATGCGTGTATGGCACATTTGTCGTGTTCGGGGTGTTGCGTTTGTGTTGGCGCATGCATGTACGTGTAAGTCACGTTCATGTTGGAGTTGACGCCCCGGGTTGGGCCTGGGTCACGGGTGCTTGCGGCTTGACCCACACCCACACCCAAGGACACCTGACCCAGTGACCCGTGTGGGTTGGTCTAACCCATGCATTTCCCTATCCACGCCACATGCATATCACTTGGTATGCCGGTCTTGGCTCAGCACATCCACCATCCACACTCCTTGTCCTCACCCCTCACACACCCTATGGCACTCACCATTCATTAATCCTACCATGCCTACTCCTCACCCTTCTATCTGCCTCACCTCAGGACTCCCTGTCCTTGTATTATCCTCGGCCATGGCTATATTGTTTTATAGTCGGTTGCTTCTTCTTGTCCTATCCTTGGCCACATTTCTATTATTCTATCCTTTATTGTTCTATCCCTGTTTTACATTCATTCATTCTAATTTTACTTGTTGTGGAAAATAACCACATGCTCTGCATACCTTGTTGTCTCACATTCCTTATTCCACATGTCGCTTCTTAAACCTATATAAGTAGGACATGCATGTACATATTTCCTCATTCTGGGTATTGACTAGGCTTAGTGTTATGGCCTGTACTCTCACTAAACCCATACCAGCCCCCACAACCACCCACACCTTTTCCGGGACTTTTCCGATCGCTCAAAGGCTGAATAACCGATTTCCGGATGTCCGATATATATTCTGAGGTTCCGTGTTTCCGAACCTCCGAAGACTCCGAAGTCAAGGTTCCGATACTTTGATAACCGACGCGCAGGACCATCGCGTACCTTACTTCCTTGTTCTTCTTTCCTATTGACCCCTTGTACTCCCTTTCCCCTTGTTTTATGACCGGCAAAGATAGTACAAGGATAGTCGCATGTATATAGTCTGCCAGTCGACTGGACTGTTCGCTAGTACGAATATCAACTTAGTCCACCCACCTAGTTTCCTATTCATTTCCGGTAAACTCCCATCCCCTCTCTGAAATTAGGGACAGACGATTGAGGAGGACGCAACACATAAGTTGAAGCCAAGTCCCTTCCACCTCGAACACCTCAGTGACCGGATCGAACCAATCCGCGACGGACCCTAAGTTCCCGGCACTTCCGCCCCGGTTTGTAGTCCGTCCGACTCCACCTTCAGTCCTCGGCCCTGTCACGGACTCCAGGACAACCCGGATAAGTCCTTCTGGAAGTACTAGCTAAGCGCCTGACACGCAGACTTAACACTTAGGCCCTTCTACCTTCTTCCCCTCTGTTAAGTCCTTGACTTGGGCCGGCATCATCGGCATCCTCCCAAGTATTCTGTCTATGGCAAATCAGTGGCATGCACAGCAGGTAGGGCACAATGCATGAGTACGTTGAAGCCAATGCCACTACTCTTGGCCTGTGGGACTTGGCCATTGTCCATCCAACACCTTTTTGGCAGTCCCAAAGTCTGTCAGTATCCAAAGCCTGACACTGTACAGGTGTATTTTGTTGTCCTCCTGCATCTTGTTGGAGAACTTGACTTGCCTTGGTTAACACCAAAGTTTTGTCACAGCTTCTCAGGTTCCAAAACACACATAAAGGAAGGGGGTGAATGGAAAGCAGCATTCTGGACAAATTGAGGCCTATATAAACCCCTAGTGATGTTCTTTAGACTCACAAACACCCCAGCCACCTTTCAAATGATAATGAATGAAATATTCAAGGAGCTTGTTGATGAAGGGGTTGTGGTAGTATTCATCGACAACATACTCATCTTTACTGAATCCCTCAAAGCCCATTGGAAGGAAGTATAACAAGTCCTTCAGATCCTTCATTCCAACAATCTCTATCTGAAGCCAGAGAAATGTGTCTTCAAACAGCTAGCAGTGGAGTATCTTGGACTCTTCCTCTCTGCAGGAAAGGTAGCTATGGATCCAGTAGCAGGAGTGCAAGACTAGCTAATTCCTCACAATGTCACAGAAGTGAGACCCTTCCTTGGCTTTATTAGCTTCTACTTGTCAAGTACACATACCGAAATTCTGGTAACTCGGCGGTGCCTAGGGAATAGCACAGGTTCGGCCAACCCGCATGGGTCACCGGGTTGGGTGCCCTTGGGTGCGGGTGTGGGTCAAGCCCAGAGCACCCATGACCCAGCCCAACCCGGCACATCAACCATGTACGCGTACATGTGCATGCATACGACACCCAACCAGCCACTCGCTCTGTCATACGTGTACGTGTACGACATGCACGTGCATACGACACACATGCATATGACACACACGTGCATATGACACACACGCACATATGACACACACGCGCATATGACACACATGCGCATATGACACACACGCGCCACACCATATGACACGCACGCGCCGATGCCAACGAGCTGTACGTGCATGCGTACAACACGTTCATGTCAGCACGTGCGCGTACAGCGTGTTCATGTCGGCACGAATGCGACGTATGACACGAACGCACTGCAGGCGTGTGGGTGCGCCATGCACCCGACACCCGTCGACCCATGGGAAAAAACCCATGGGTTGATGGGTTTGGGTTTCCCATGGGTCGGGTGTGGGTCATCCACATTTGACCCGTGGGTGACCTGTGCCATTCCCTAGTGGTGCCAACTGAGTAGTCAGACTACATCCATGTACAAGTGCCCACACCACATGCAAGTCACTTGGTATGCTGGTCTCAGCTCAGCACATCCACCACCCACATTCCTTATCCCTATCCCTCATGCACTCTGCCCCTTTGACCATCCATTAATCCTACCCTGTCCAGTCTTTATTGTTGTGACAAGGGGTGGAAGGAGCGGGGCAAGATACGAAGGGAAAGGGACAGAATTAGTAAAGAAGAGATTGCAATGAATGAAAGAACGGACTTACGCAATGGAGAACGACATACAGCCACATCGGGATGCATATACCCAGTCTTCAAGGAGAAGATGACGAGAAATTAGACAGAGTTTCTGATCAGAGTAGGATCCAGGTATAGGCACTCACTGTCGAGGACAAAGATTTTGAAGCATAGCACAATTCAGTGGATCACGCGGCCGATGACGTGGAAGGAATGATCAAAAGATAGGGCGCTGACCCTGCATCCGGATTGATAATGCCATTGCCATATTAGGAAAATGTTCTATTATCATAGTACAGCCAATTTATGTATAAAACCTAAGTAGATAGGATAACGAAAATACAACCTTTCAGTCCCATCCATTCCTCTATCAACCGAGGCTTCAACCCAACATATATTCAAACTAATATTTATTCTTCAAACCACCCCACCTTGGGACATCTTGTCCTTGTTTTATCTTTGGCCTTAACCCTATTGTTTTATAGTCAGGCACTCCCTATTATCCTATCCTTGGCCACATTTCTATTATTCTATTTTTATTGTTCTATCCCCGTTTACATTCCTTCATTCTAATTTTACTCGTTGTGGACAATATCTCTACATGCTTTGCATACCTTATTGTCCCACATTCCTTATTCCACATGTTGCTTCTTAAACCTATATAAGTAGGGCATGCATGTACATACTTTCTCATTCTGGGTATTGACTAGGCTTAGGCCCCTTACCTTCTCTCTCTCCTGTAAAGTCCTCTACTTGGGCCAGCACTTTGGCACCCCCCAAGTACCTCCTCTGTCCCAAATTGGTGGCATGCACAGCAAGTAGGGCACAATGCATGAGTATGTTAAAGCCAAAGACTCTTTACATGTATGCACTTCTCTGTGCTCCTGATCCTATATCTCCTTTATCCCCTTCTTCTCTTGTCTCAACATACCCCCTCAAACGTGTATGACTCCTAATATTTCTAGGAGGTGTAGATGTTTGCGCATTGACAGAGCTTTGGTTAAGATGTCCATGGGGTTCTTCAGCATTGGGATGTTCAGGTTCCTAGCTTTGACTTGGTCGCAGGTGTAATGATAGTGAACATCGATGTGTTTAGTACAGGACATGTTGACATTGTCCCTGACAAATGATATGAATGATTGATTATCAGTGAAAAGGGGGACAGGCCTGAATTGCTGTCTGAAATCTTTCCCCAGCTTTATCAACCACGTGCCTTCTGTTGATGCAACGGATCCTGCAACGAGTTCCGACTCCATACTAGAGCAGGTTACAAGGCCCTGTTTCTTCGATTCCCATATATGCAACTGTTGCTGTACTATCTCAGCTCTGAGATGACAGAAAATGGAGACCTGTTGGCTTTATCTCAAAAAGTCTTTCAGATACAGAATGCAACAATGCATAGGGAATGGCATGGGTCACCCATGGGTCAAATATGGGTGACCTGCATCCAACCCATGGGAAACCCAAATCTGTCAACCCATGGGTTTTTTCCCATAGGTCGACAGATGTCAGGTGCATTCCGCATCCACATGCATGTGGTACATGCACATATGTCACATTCATCGCATTCATGGTGTCACATACAGCACATTTGTGGCGGCACATATGGTGCATCTGTGGTGGTGCATTTGGCACATTAATGGCAGCATGTACAGTGCATTTGTGGTAGCATATACAGCACATTCATGGTGGCATGTGTGCATACTTCATGCTTGTTGCATTAATGGTGGCACATGTGCATATGTCATGTTCATCGTATTCATAATGGCATGTATATGTAAGGCACATTTGTTGTGTTTGGTGTCACATGCATGTATGGCACATATGTCATGTTCATGGCATCACATTCATGTCAGTATGTGCATGTATGTATACATCATGTTCCTGTTGGAGTTGATACCATAGGTTGGGCCTGGATCACAGGTGCTCCTGGCTTGACCCACACCCAAACCCTAGGGACACCTGACCTGGTGACCCATGTGGGTTAGCATACCCCTTGCATTTGCCTAACTATGCATCCATAATTGTCAAGTACATGTACTGGGTGTCTGTCAGGAGTCGGATACTGACGGACTTCGGTACTGCCGAGGGGTGTTGTCGAAAGGTCAGGCGGACTATGGCCAAGTCCTGCAGGCCAAGAGTAGTGGCGTTGGCTTCAACATACTCGTGCATTGCGCCCTACTTGCCGTGCGTGCCACTGTATTTGCAACAGACAAATACTCAGAGGGATGCTGAAGATGCCAGCCCGAGTCGAGGACTTAACGGAAGAGAAGAAGGTAGAAGGGCCTAAGCCTAGTCGATACCCAGAATGAGGAAGTAAGTACATCCATGTCCTACTTATATAGGTTAAGAAGCGACATGTGGAATAAGGAATGTGGGACAACAAGGTATGCAGAGCATGTGGTTGTTGTCCACAACAAACAAAATTAGAACAAGGAATGCAAAGCGGGGATAGAACAATGAAAGACAATATAATAGGATCGTGACTCGAAATGGGACAATAGGGAGTGGCCGAATATAAAACAATGGGGTCACGTCCGAGGATAATACAAGGACGGAGAGTCCCGAGGTGAAACGAACCGAGGAGTGCGGATGGCGAATGTGCCGAGCCGGGACCAGCGCACCAAGTGTTATGCAGGCAACGCAGGCACTTGGTCATGGATATAGGATGATTGCTCGGTCGGCACTGCCGGCGGATGGGTCTCAGTACGTGGACTTGACAGTGTCCAGTGATTTGGCAGTGCCGACCAAGTAAATCAGACTACATCCACACACAAGTTCAAGCCGCATGCAAGTTACTTAGTATGCCAGACTCAGCTCAGCATATCCACCCTCTGTCTTCCCATCCCCATTCTTTGTCCACTCTTCCTCATTCTACCAACCATCAAACCTACCCCATTCATTCCTTATCCCTCAACCTGCCTCACTTTGAGACATTCTGTCCTTGTGTTATCCTCAGTTGTGGCCCCATTGTTTTATAGTCGGCCACTCCCTATTGTTCTATCTCTGGCTACATCCCTATTATTCCTTTTTCATTGTTCTATCCCTGTTTACATTCATCCATTTTATTTTTTGATCATTGTAGACAATACTCCCACATGCTCTGCATACCTTATTATCCCACATTTCTTATTCCACATGTCGCCTCTTGAACCTATATAAGTAGGATATACATGTACATACTTCCTCATTTTGAGTATTGACTAGGCTTAGGCCCTTCTACCTTTTCCTCCTCTGTTAAGTCCTCGACTCAGGCCAGCATCATCAGCATCCTCCCAAGTACCCATCTGCTGCAAATTGGTGGCATGCATGGCAGGTAGGGAGTAACGCACGAGTACATTAAAGCCAATGCCACTACTCCCAGCTTGTAGGACTTGGCTGTTCTCGTCTGGTACCTCAGCATTCCCAAAGCTTGACAATAACAAAGAGCTGCTTTCTGTCATCTGTGGTCTAGAAGAATGGCATCACATCCTAGAGGGAACCAAGTACAAAATCAAACCTAATTCCATTCGGCATAGAATCTCAAATACCACCAAGCTTGCTGGTCACTCTACCTCTCTCACTTTGACTTTGAACTGATCCACTATCCTGGTGAGCATTCAACTAAACCTGATGTACTTTCAAGATGGGTAGATCATAAGTGGAGGGAGGAAGATAATCAGAACCAAGTTTTATTACAGCCAAACATGTTTTGTGTCAGTGTGACAGGCTTACAGCTAGTTCCTAGAGAGGCTAATAAGTTCCTAGAAAGAGTCAGGGACTGTATAGACCAAGATGAAAAGATTGTGAAGGCACTCAAAGAACTTGGATCTTCAGGAAACCTCTGAGGAGAAGAATGGGTGGAAGAAAATAGCCTCATCCTCTGCTATGACAAGGTATATGTCCCTCTGGACTCCAAACTCTATGACATTGTCAAAGCCCACAATGATACAAGCCTCGCAGGACATCCAGGTCACTGCAGATCACTAGAAGACAACTGAACTTGTATCAAGGAACTATTGGTGGCCTGGCATGGGGCGATAGATTGCCAAGTACATAAAATCCTGTGATCCCTGTAATATGACCAAAACTTTTCATACTCTCCCTATGGGCAAGCTCCTCCCCAAATGTATTCCATATCACAGATGGCAGGTTATTACTGTCAACCCAATCACTGAACACTGAACTGCCCACCAGTCAGGGCTACAATGCTCTCCTGGTGGTTGTAGACTGTCTTTCAAAGCATGTGCATGTAATTCCCCCTACATCTCATGTAAACTCAGTAGGGGTTACCCAACCATTCTATGACCACATATGATAACTCCATCACCTACCTGAAGAAATTATCAGTGACAGAGGCACCCAATTTGTCTCTCAATTTATGTGAGAGTTAAATAAACTCTTAGGCATTTGGGTTGCTGCTTCTACAGCCTATCACCCTTAGTCTGATGGCCAAGCAGAACAAGTTAAACAGGAAATTGAGTAATACCTCCGACTCTTTGTTAATCAATGTCAGGATGATTGGCTAGAATGGATCTCCCTTGCTGAGTTTGCAAACAACAATCAAATTCACTCTGCAATGCAGACCACACCCTTTATGCTTGACAATAGCCAACATCCCAGACTTGGACTAGAGCCAACTCAAGAAACTTGATTAGAAGCATTGGAGGAGTTTACCACATGTATGAAATCAGCTACAGATGAGGCTTGCTCTGCTCTGGCAAAGGCTGCAGATGATGTGGTATGATTCTATGATTTACATCGACAGGCTGCCCTCTCATACAAGATTGGTGATAAAGTCTGGCCAAATGCACAAAATATCACAACAACTTGCCTAATGAAGAAACTAGATCACAAATGGTTGGGTCCATACACAGTGAACAAGGTTGTTTCATGAAATTCCTATAGCCTTCAGCTCCCTCAGTCCTTTGGCCATACCCATCCAGTCTTCTCCATCAACTTCCTACACCTCTATGAGGAGGATCACATCCCTGAATGACATGTTCAACCTCCACTCCCTCCCATTATCTGAGATAGAGTTCCAGAGTATAAGGTTGAAAGGATTTTAGATAGCAGAGTTCACAAAGGATGACTGGAGTATTTGGTATGCTGGAAGGGTTATGGGGCAGAAGATGATCTCTGGCTACCTGCAAGGGATGTCTCAGGGGCCAGGCAACTTGTAATGGAATTTCATTAGCAAAACCCAGAAGCTCTGCAGCATATCTCAGCCACCCTATGTATATGCATCCCTCCCCTTTTGAACCCTAGAGAACTTTACTGAGGGCCTAAAATGGCATTTCTTTGATGGACACAAGGGAGGGTCCTAACACATGACACCCACCTGCCCCCCCAAACTAAGTGAAATCCTACCTGAAATTGATTCTTTCCATTTATGCTTTGTTTATGTTTTCATTTCATTCCATCGACACTCATATAAACCCCTTTCATTCCTCTCTGTCCTTTGCAGCCCTATAACAACCACCTCCAACACATTACTATGTCCAGCAACAAAACCTCATCCCTCTCCAGCCCATCACTACCCCACTATCAGACACAGGATATCTGGTCAGATACCAGCCATATGAACTGGAAATATAAAAGGGAACTTCAGTGTATCTCAACAAGTGTCAGGCTCCGGGATTGCCGAGGAGTGGCCAAGTCCTGCAAGACGGGAGTAGTGGCATGGCTTCAACGTGCTCGTGCGTTGCGCCCTACTTCCCATGCATGCCACCAATTTGGGACAGAGAGATACCCGGGAGAGTGCCGAGAGTGTCGGCCCAGGTAAAGGACTTGGGACAGGAGAGTGGAGGACAAGAAGGCGTAAACCTAGTTGATTTCCAGAACGAAGAACCATCTACATACATTGGCTACTTATATAGGCTAATAAGTGAGATGTGGAACAGAGTGGCACAAGGAATGGAGAACAACAAGGTATGAAGAATCATGTGGAAGTATTGTCCACAATGATCAAGAATAGAACAAAGGAATGTAGGCAAGAATAGAACAATAAACTATGACCAAGAACAAAAGAGTGAGTGAGAATAGAACAATAGAGAGTGGCCAAAACATAAAACAATAGGGCCACTGCCGAGTGGCAACAAAGAGTGAATGTCCTGAGGGTAATCAGGCAAGGGAAAGGAAGGGGGATGAAGGAATGACAAAGGATAGAGGGGACAGGATGAGGAAAGTGAACCAAATGATGAGCGTAATGTACCGGACCGAGACCAGGTACTGGCGAGGGATACCTTGTCACTGGTGTATGGGACTAAAAGGCAAGGGTTGTTCGGTCGGTATACCGAGTGAACCAGAGCTTGGTATCCGGGGCTTGACAACAAGACCCTATTCTGGGTGCATCTCATGTCCTCTTGACCCTTGTATCCTCCTCCTCTTTGTGGGTGCCTAGCATATAGGCTGCTGCTCCTCAATCTGGGGCTTCTACACATGCACACATTACAGTTGTATGTACTTTTCCATTTGTCCTATTACTACTTTTGTTTATTCTGATACTCCTTTATGCCCAATCATATTCCCTGACTCCCTTATCCTGCATGTATGCACTCTCTTGTGCTTCTGATCTTATATACCCTCCTAATTCCTTCTTGCTCTCCTATCCTCTCTATCTCTAATCTCAACACCAACATCTGAGTATAATATTGAAGAAGCAAAGCAGGCAGGACTGGATTGGGCAACAAACACAGAGGCATATGCTGTAAGGGTAACCCCAGTGGTGTGTGAGGACTATCACACAGAGCCTAGCAATGAGGGGGAATCCTAAGTCTCAGTTACTCTGTATATATACAAGAGAGGGACTTTACCTAGCAATGGGGGGGAATCCTAAGAGGAAAACCTGAGCCCCATTGCCAGCAAGTTCCACACTCTATATACCCTGTACCCATGCATAGCTTCCCCATCATATGCTACCCTTCCCTTGGTTCTGGTGGTACAATCTGCCAAATGCCTGCAGGCCCGACCCTAGGAGTCTGACCCAGGGCCTTGGATTCTCAGCTCAGCACATGATAGGAAGGTCAGTCAGTCATTGGCCCTCAGAGACAAGCCTGTTGAGTTCTCCCAGTTCTTGTTCCCCAGACCTCTTCTCCATAGGTGTGTCTCTCGCCTGCCATTGTCATTCCATTAGGCCAAGGCTTTAGCAGACTGTATCAGTCTACCAACTGGGTGGTTGGTGCTTGGCTTAGGAAAACAGACAGGTCATCCCCTGACACATGCTAATGTTAACAGTGCCAAAGCCTTTTACACCAGCACTATTCCTCCTACAAGCAACTTATCAGACCCACAGAACTACTGGCTTCCCAACTCATACAAGGAGGCAATGACATATCCAAATATCTGGGGAGGCTGAACTGTCAAAGAGCTGGCTGTGATGGCAGAATGTAATGTATGTGTCAAGTACATGTACCGAGTGTCCGGTAACTTGGTATTGCTGACCAAGCAATCAGTCTATGTCCACATGCAAGTGACAAAGCTACATGCAAGTCACCTGGTATGCTGGTCTTGGTTCAGCACATCTACCACCCACATTCCTCATTCCCATCCCTTATCCACTCCTTCTGCATTCATCATCCATTAATCTCACCCTGCCTACTTCTTATTTCTTGGCCCACCTCACCTTGGGACATCCTGTCCTCATTTTATCCTTGGCCATGACCCTATTGTTTTATAGTCGGTCACTTCCTATTGTTCTATCCTTGGCCACATTCCTATTATCCTATCTTTTATTGTTCTATTCTCGCTTACATTCTTTCATTCTATTCTTAATCATTGTGGACAATGCCTCCACATGCTCTGCATACTTTGTTGTTCTCCATTCCTTATTTCACATCTCACTTCTTAATCTATATAAGTAGCACATGCATGTAGATAGTTCGTCATTCTGGATATCAACTTGGTGTAGGCCTCCTTGTCCTCTTTTTCCTCCCATCTGAAGTCCTCCCTCAGGCCAGCACCCTTGGCACCTTCACAGGTACCCCTTCTGTCAGAAATAAGTGGCATGCATGGAAGGTAGGGCACAATGCATGAGTACATTGTGTTAGAACCAGGGACTATTGAGTCACTTTATACATATATTCAACATTCACACTG
>QLPG01011080.1:0-18694 GCA_003314385.1 Gomphus sp. MG54 | reverse complement strand
AGATGGTTGCTCGGTCGGCAATGGCGAATATCCGGGACCTCGGTACGTGGACTTGACAGTCGTCGGGATTCGGGGAATGTCCTGCAAGGCTTGAGTCTCGGTTGAAATTGTTGATTAGTTTGCTCGTATTAATACTCTAACAAGAAAGGGGTCTAGTTGAGAGAATTTACGTAGTACCGTTAGTCTAAGGGATGGTACGGAATTCTGCGAGGGTCAGGGTTCTTCCTGAGCGGAGTTTTCGGAGGGTCATATTGAGCACTGAGTGAAGACTGCTGGCTCCATATTGCCAAGAATCAGTTCGGACGTAGGCTAAACAAAGTAGTACTCAATACCCTATCGATTGTTGGATTGCGGTGGGTGAGTGTGTGGTGTCCGGTAACTAAAATCTGACGAATATTCAGAGGGTCACGGTCGAAACTTATTGACGGATGGTCACGGGTGTTCGGGAGGGTCGGATGGTCTGAGTGTTTCTGCCTAGGGGTCGAAATCCTTTTCGACGATTGGTCACTGGAGGTCATAATCCTGAGAGGCTGGATGTGTTGTTTTGTTTTATGTCCGTAGGCATAGTTGGTGTTCGACGCAAACAACTGGTGCCAGAGTTGGGGGCCTAACTTCTTATTCCTTGGTTTCCGAAGTGTCCGACGTCTCAGACTCTTCTTCAACCACTTTTGTCACAGAGGCTGCTCACCCCTTGGTAACCGTGGTGGTTGTAAAGACTAAACACAAGTTTCAGTCTTCGTCTCGAAGTACTCAAGTATATTTGAATAAGTTACTACCTAAACACAAGTCTGTTATCATGAAATGTAAGTCTAAATAATGACAGGACATATGTGGTTTAGTACTCACTTCAGTCTTCGTCTCGAAGTACTGAAGTGACTAGCTATCCTAAGGGTCTACTTATATGAAAAAGGACAATAGGCAAATAGATAATAGAATGGATGAATAATAGAAAGGAAGAATAAATATAAGGACAATAACTGGTAAAATCTAGTATAGGGAGACAATGGAAAAGGACAATGCTCCACACCTATGGCCACTTGTTGTATTAAGTGCTCGGTCTGAATATCTATATGATATTAACAGTGGTGGATCTTGGGCATTCCTTGGCTGGGTGGCCCGATCTGCCGCAGAAGAGGCAGAGGTTTTGTTCGAAGCGGTGTTGCCGTTCTTGTGGCGTAAGTTTTCTGTCTTTCCCTAATCTGGACGAAAGATCCATGGTAGTCCTGCTGCCACTGGATGGGGTCATGGGTTGGCCTACATTGGCCGTCTTATTGCCTGTGTTAGGGGCCAAATACGTGGTCACAGGGGTCCTCCCTCTGTCGTGGGGGCAGTCGAAGTTCCAGGTGGAGGGGGGTTCTCTGGTAATTTCCGATCGTCGCTCCCAGTAGCGGGCATCGATGGATTGGGACAGGAGATGTAGTTGAAGTAAGGAATGGGGTTTTTCTATTCTAGAGATCTTGTCCTTGATTCTGCCAGGGAGTCCGTTGTAGAACTGGCGACGAAGTGCGGCGTCGCCCCAGTGGACATGGGTGGCTAGCTGATTGAATTCAACTACATATTTTGTGATGCGCTGATTATCGTGCATGCAGAGGGTCTCGAGGTCTGCTTTGGCTTCTCCTTCTGGGTCATGGGGGCCGAAGTTGGTTTTGAGTTCGTTCACGAACTCCTCATAGTCATGGAGCCAGTCTGGCTCGTCGGGGGTGGAGAGGGCTGGTTCGAACCAGTCCAGGGCAGTACCGGTCAGGTACGACAGTACGTAGGTTACCTTGGCACTCTCGGTGTCGAAGGCATCAGGGCAGTCATGGAAGCTAAGTTTACATTGCACCAGGAAGGCTTGTGATTTTCTTGAATCAGATCCATCGAAGGTATCCGGATCCTGAACCTTGGTGGTGCGGGGAGCTGATCTTCTGGGGCTGGCTAAGGTACTTGCCAGCATGACGAGGGCCTGAGTGAGATCGGGCACAATGTTGGGTCCTAAAGTGGGGGCCCCTCCCAGTTGTACAGGAAGTGGCTGTGCTGCAGCGGGTGGTGCGACGTGGGGTTGGACAACGGGGGGTGGTGCAGCAGATGGGGGTACGTAGGGGGGCGCCAATGAGTCTGTCGGCACTGCTGTGGATGGTCCTGAGCTGGACCATATCTCTGATGGCAATGAATGTTGAATCGCTGGGGGGTGGTTCACGAGGAACAGGTTGGTCAAGTTCGAATGCAGGTGTTGGTCTGCATCCGAGAGTCCGGAGTCGGAGGAAGGCTCTGGGGGGTGAGCTGGGGTCTGAGGCATCTGGAAACTTGGTCTGGGGATGGGCAGTCCTCGGGGGATGGATGCATGGCAGGAAGACGCATGAGTGATTGTCTGCATGGCTTGTGAATGTGTGATGGGTCTCATGCTTAATGATGATCAGGAGTGTGAGTACAAATATACTGTTAAGTCCGCATGTCGGGCACTTAGCTAGTACTTCCGAAAGGGCTATCCGGGTTAGCGTGGAGGTCCATAACAGGGCCGAGGACCAAAGGCAGAAGTCGGACAGACTACGGGCGGAGGCGGAAGCGCTGGGAACTTAGGGTCGGTCGCGGAATGGTTCAATCCGGTCACTAAGGTGTTCGAGGTCGAAGGGACTTGGCTTCAACTTATGTGTTGCACCCTCCTTGATCGTCTGTCCCTAATTTCAAAGAGGAGATGGGAGTTTACCGGAAATGAATCGGAAACTGGTGGGAGACTAAATCAATATTCGTACTAGCGAACAGTCCAGTCGACTGGGAGACTATATACATTTGACTATCCTTGTACTATCTTTGCCGGTCATAAAACAAGGAGAAAGGGAGTACAAGGGGTTAATATAAAGAGAAAACAAGGGAGTGAGCTATGCGATGGTCCTGCACATTGGTTATCAAGGTAACGGAACCTTGACTTCGGAGTCTTTGGAGGTTCGGAATCGTGGAACCTCGGAATGTATGTCAGACCTCCGGAGATCTGTTGTTCAGGCTTGGGGCGGTCGGAAGGGTCCCAGAAATGGTGCGGGTGGTTGTGGTGCTTAATGTGGGTTTGTTTGGCGGCATGGGCTTATAACATACATTTGGTTCATTATTTTGTTCATTTTCCCTACCCTACCCTCCTATTCTTCACTATTCTTCTATTCCCCATCCTTCCCTCTGCCTGTTTACCTTTAGGGCATTCACTGTTCATTTATCACTTGGTCGTGGCCCTATTGTTTTATATTTGGCCACCTTCTTTATTCTATTTTCCCTCACACTCCTACTTGTTTATTATCTGTCATATGTATCTCATTGTCTTATTCCCATTTACAATGTATTGTTCTATTCTAGATCGCTGTTGACAATACCTCCACATGGTCTCCATACCTTATTCTTTTCTCCATGTCTTATGCCACCCTTGTTCTACATTCTACCTCTTAGCCTATATAAGTAGCAAATGCATGTACATAGTTCCTCAGTCTGAGTATCAACTAGGTTTATGCCTTCCTGCTCTCCTCCCTCTGTTCAGAAGTCCTTCACTTGGGCCAATACTCTCAGCATCCTTTTGAGCATCTCTTCCATCCCAAATCAGTAGCACACATGGGAAGCAGGGTGCAACGCACGAGCATGTTGAAGCCAAGCCACTACAACTGGCCTGCAGGACTTGGCTGGTTCCCGACTGTACCTTCGGCATTACCAACGCCTGACAGTGATCCCTTGAGATACATACTGTGAGTGCAGAGTTGTGGTTATGGAATTGTGGGAATTTGGGATTGTGGAACTTTGGGTTATTGGGAAGGAATCGCAAAAAGACACTTGGAGAATCATTCCTGATAATCGTGGCTGGAAAATCCCGGGAAAGATGTGGGCAGTTGTGGGAACTGTAATAGGTGGGTCATAACACCTCCTTTTATATTGTATTTACACTAGGGTGAGAACTTCTATCTATTAATGGACATGGAAGGTTGTAGAACATTGTAGAAAGTTCTTAACCAATCAACTTTCAGTACTTAACTATGAGTCATTTCCCAGCATAGCCTTGATCATGCACAGGCCATGTACACAGCTTTTATGCCTTATATGTACATTATTATAGTCTATTTACACTGGCCATGCCAGGCCTTGCATAGCCCCATACCTGTGCTCCAGTAGCTAGTATAGCCGTGAAGCTGTGTTGTTGCAATAGGCACAGCATTGTGCCTATGCACTTGGTAACCAATTCAAACTCCACACTGAGTTTGAATTATTTACCAGCTTTGGGTAGTATTAGCAAACTCAGCTGAGTTTGTGGACATTTGTGGACACTGAAGTTGGGCTTCAACAAAATACAGTGATTTTAGCCTCGAAAATTTCAGGAAAAATAAGGAAAAAATATAGTGAATTTTAGACTATTGGATACTACATTTAGATACTCAGAAACCATTTTTATGCCACAATTTTAGTGACAGAGGGCAAAAATAAGCGAAAATTGTAGAAGAAATATAAGAGAAAATTAACTGGCACCATTGAGTGCTTTTTAACCTAGGAATAGAGGATTGGGTTCTCCTACACTTTCCCTTAAACATTGTGTACATTATATTCCACATTTCTTTGTCATTATTGTCTCACCCCCTTGTATGTGTCAAGTCCACGATACCAAGCTCCAGTTCACTTGGCAATACCAACCAACCAACCTTTACCATTTAAATCCCACACACCAGTGACAAGCTGTTCCTCACCAGTATGTGGTCTCGGCTCAGTACATTTGGCACTTCACTTGGTTCGCTCTCCCTACCCCATCCCCTCTATTCTCTATTATTCTTTCATCCCCCATTCTTTTCCTTACCTGTTTCCCTTCAGGATGATTGATATTCACTTATTATTTGGTCATGGCCCTATTGCATTATGTTTGGCTAATTTTCCATTGTTCTATTCTCACCCACTCTCCCATTATTCTATTCTCAGCCATATCTCATTATTCTATTCTCATTTACATGCCTTATTCTATTCTTGATCATTGTGGACAATACCTTCACATGAATCTTCATACCTTATTGTTCTCCATTCCTTATGTCACCCTGTTCCACATCTTGCTTCTTAACCTATATAAGTAGCAAATGTATGTAGATAGTTCCTCACTCTGAATATCAACTTGGTTTATGTCTTCTTATCCTCCCTTCTCCTATCTGAAGTCCCTTACTCAGGCTGACACTCTCGGCACTCTCCTGGGTCTTTCTTCTGTCTAAATTAGTGGCATGCATGGAATAGCAGGGCACAATGCACAAGTATGTTGAAGCCTAGCCACCTTGATCAGTCTGCAGGACTTGGCTGTAAGGGCAACCTAAGCAGGCGTTCTACCCTAGGGCAGCGCACTGGTGAAGGGGGATCCAAAGGTTTAGTATGGTACCTAATACATGGGGACTAGCCTACCTAGCGAAGGGGGATCCAAAGAGAAAACTCTAGGGAGCCCTTCACCCACTGACTACTATATATAAGCACCATCGCTATGGCGCTCCACGCTCTACCAGGCATCACCCTCTGTATCAACTGGGAAGTTCTGCCAGGGCCTCGACACTGAGAATGAATGACAAAAGGGGAGCCAAGGGTTATAGTCGACACTTCTGGAAGGTACTTGCCAACAGGGATGATGGTTCGGTGCGCGGTGCATTTGGTACTGCTGTGAGTGGGTCGAACAGATCTCGGTTGGGGGGTGTGGAATATGGGTGGGTCGATGTTGGTTGGGATTCATAATCGGGGGTTCCCCTGACATCACCCCCCTTCTAGAATGCGGTGTCCCTGACGCATTGATCCCCATGGGCAGGACTGGCATGCGGGATCTGAAGGCAGACGCATCCAAGGTGTAGATTCGGCATGGGGCACCTGGGTGCAGGTGGTAGAAGTCAGTGACAAGGTCGGGGGCCTGGATGTTGTCTTCATTCTCCTATGAATTCTCTTTGTAGCCATAGCCCTTCCATTTGATAAGGAATTGTAGTCGATTTGCTCTCATCCGGCTGTCGAGTACTTGTTCGACCTCGAAGTGTTCCTCTTCGTCGACAAGAATTGGCTGCAGTAGAAGGGGCTGTTGCCTACCCAGGATGGGGTCTGCTAGGGCCAGGGTGAGTTTGACAATGGGGAAGACCGGGTAAAGATAGCTCAAGGCCTTTGGGAGACAAAGTCAGTATGCATGAGACCCCACTCGTTCCTCTATGAGATAGGGGCCGAGTCGCTTGTGCGCTAGTTTCTTGGATGGCCGATTAGTGCGAATATCGCTAGCGTCGAGGTACACCTTGTCACCCAGGACGAATGTTGGTGTCGGCTGGTGCCTATGGTTGTAATAAGTCACCATATCGTCCTTTGCCTTTACTAGGGCCGCCTTTGCTTCAGAAAGCGCTCCTTCTATCCACTCCTTGAACTTGTTTACAGACTCGAGGCGTGATGGGGGTTGGTGCAGTTCAAATCCCATCCATGGGTGTCTGCCCATGTCCAGCAAGAAAGGGGACTCACGGGTCGAGGCGTGAACATGGTTATTGTACTGGAACTCGGCTAGGGGTAGGAGGTCATCCCAGTCGTCCTACCTCTCATTGACAAAGAGGCGGAGGTACTGTTCCAGTTCTTGGTTTACTCGTTCGGTCTGACCATCTGTCTGCGGGTGGTAAGCCATAGAGGCTGCCAAGCGAATGCCTAGTAAGTGGTAGAGCTCCTGCGTGAACTTGTGGACGAACTGCACCCCTCGGTCGGACACCACCACCTTCGGCAACCTGTACAGCTTCCAAACATGGTGTAGGAAGAGTCATGCTCCTCCGGCTACTGTTACTGTCGTGAGGGTCGGTATGAAGTGTGCCCGTTTTGATACCGAGTCTACCACATTCATCACAGCATCGTATCCATGTGCATCGGGGAGCTCCACTATGAAGTCCACACTTATGGTATCCCACCGTGCTTTGGGGATCAGGAGCAGGTGGAGTTCCCTGACCGGTCGTTGTCTCTGGACCTTCGTCCATAGGCACAGGTCACATGTCTTGGTGTACTCGCCGATGTATCGAGACATGTGAGGCCACCAGTAGTTTCGGGAGATGAGTTCGAGGGTCTTCCAGCGAATGGGATGTCTGGCCACCTTGGAGTCATGGTGATGGGCTATGATCCATGGCCGGAGGCCTCCCACGTCTGGAATGTATGCCTTGCCTTGGAAGGTCAACAACCCGTTGGCCTCCGCCCATTCGGCTAAAACCAATGACCTTCCTCCCGCTTCCCACAGTTTCCTCACTGCCTCCGCCACCTTGTCCTCTAGCATCCCTCCAGTTAGCGCCCTCTTCAGTTCCCGGGCGATCCCCTGCTCTTCCCCTTTTAGCATCACTCCTTCTAGGGCCCATATCACGAACAGCTCTGGTCAGAGCAAGACTAGGTCTCTATTGTTGCCTGCACCCAATCCATGGTTGGACTGACACGAAAGCGCGTCGGACTTCCCCATCGCTACTCCCAGTCTGTGCCGCAGGTTGAAGTTGAAATGCGAGAGGTAGAGGGACCAGCGGGCTTGTCGCTGGTTTAGCTTCTTCGAGGATCGGAAGTACTCTAGTTCTTGTGGTCGGTCCAGACCTCGATGCAGTGTTTGGCCCCCTCTAAGAAGTGCCTCCACTCCTCCAAGGCCCGGATGATAGCGAGCATCTCCTTATCATGGATCTCGTAGTTCCTCTCTACTGGGGAGAGGCTTTTCTAGTAAAAGGCGATTGGGTGCCACTTGCCATCCTCGTGTGACTGCTGCGAAAGGACCACCCCTGTGGCTACATCAGAGCTGTCCGCTTCCACTCGGTAAGGGTGGGTATCATCGGCGAACCCAAGGATGGGCACCGTTGTGAACTTCATCTTGAGCCCTTTGAAGGCTGTCCGTTCCTCGTCCCCCCACTTCCACTTTGCATCCTTCTTTACAAGTTCGAATAATGGCCTGGCATGGTGCAAGAATTTCTCGATGAACCTCCGATAGAAATTGGTGAAGCCTAGGAAGGCCTGCACTTCCTTTCGGTTTGACGGAGTCGGCCAACCCATGACCCCTTCCACCTTGACGGGATCCATTTCCACCTTGCCATGAGATATAATGAGGCCCAAGTACTCAATCCTGGTCCATTCAAACTCACACCTCTCTGGCCAAAGGTAGAGTTTGTGGGCCCTTAGTCGTTCAAGGACCTCCCGAATGACTCGTCGATGCTCTTCAAGAGTCTCGGTGAAGATGAGGATGTCATCCAGGTACACACACACGTGTCCCTCCATTACGAGGTCTTGGAAGATGTCATTCATCATGGTCTGGAACATCGCAGGGCTATTAGTGAGGCTGAAGAACATGACAAGGGGCTCGAACAGTCCCCGGTTCATGCACAATGCCGCCTTCCACTTGTCCCCCTCCTTAATCCGAACATTATTGAACCCCCATCGCACATCCAACTTGGTGAAGTACTTGGCTCCTCGAAGTTGTGCGATGAACTCCGAGATGATGGGAAGGGGGTACCAGTTCTTCACCATCATCACGTTGAGTACCTGATAGTCCTGGACCAGTCGGAGGGAGCCATCCTTCTTCTTGATAAAGAACACGGGGCTTCCCATAGGGGATTTCAAGGGGCAGATGCGTCCCATACGCAGGTTCTCCCGTAAGAACTCGTCCAGCTCTCGCTGTTCACTTGGAGAGAGAGGGTATACCTTACAAGCTGAGAGTTTTGCTCCGGGCTCCAGTTTGATCATGTGGTCCCACGTCCTCTGCTCGGGGAGAGAATCGAAGGACTCCTTCTCGAAGAGGTCATTAAAGTCTTGGAGATAGGGTGGGATCGTCCCTTTCTCTTTGGGGGGGGTGCTCCGGAGTGCCCGTTCGGCCAATTGCTGCGCAGTTGTGGCAGCCATGATGGTAGCGATCAGAACGTCCAGGGGGGCCACGGTCGCGAAAAGGTGATCAACTGGTTTGAGGAAGGGCACACTGTCGTTGATACTTTCGCAGTCTTCTGACTTGTCAGTCGTCATGCCTGGTAAGGGCCTGGTTTGAAGAGTCCGAACTGCCATTTCCTCTCGGCGTTCTTTCTCTAGCTTAACCTGGCAGGTGTGGCATTGGGCAGAACATTGGCTTAGCATGACTTCTTGCATACGCCAGTTGATTTCAGGATTATGATTGCGGAGCCAGGGATAGCCAAGCATCATGTTGTGCTTCCCCAGATTGGTCACAGCAAACATGGCCCATTCCGAGTGGTCTTGATAGCGTAAGATCACATCGACAATGTGTTGGATTGCTCCTCCCTCATTTGGGGTACCGTCAACATTGTACACTGGTGTGGGTCGAGTTAATGGGCACAAGTTCAATCTTTTGGCAACCGTGAACTTCCGGTCTATGAACAGTCCCGTAGCTCTGCTGTCTAGTAGGGCGGTTACCCCCTTAAGCTCGGTGGTGTTGGTAGTCTGTATCTCTACCTTGAGGTTCAGCGAGTTTGGTGAGGGGGTGGAAGCTACTATGTAATGTTTTGGGAGACTGCATTCCCAACATTTCAACCTAGGAAGGGGGAATGGTAGTTTTGGTGGAGTCGGTTCGGGAGTGTCTGTATCGCTTATGGCTGAGGCATCATCATCTGAATCCCAAGTTGTATTCTCCATATCAGAGTCTATAGACAGAGCAGCAAAGCGATTAAACAAGGGCAGCAAGGGCACATCCTTCACTCGCTGCCTTAGGCAAAATCCCCTGAATCCACATCTTCAACCTCCCCGGCTTTGTCGGTATCTCAAAGGTCCATGGAGACCATCCAGTACTCTAGCATCTCTTCACGCTCTTCTGCCATCATGAAACGCACATCGTATGCCTGAGGGCATTCTCAGGCAAAGTGGCCGGCCTTGCCACATCGTCAGCATGTGAGTGGCAGAGGGTACCGCTGCCTGGTTGTGTCAACATCCATCGGGGTGGGCCCAGGGGGTGACATCGGGGGAATATGGGCCGACAATGTTCTAGGGGGAGCGGGCATTGCTTGCTTAGTCGGGGGTTCAATGGACTTTCGGCTAGGCTGTGGCATGGAGGTATGTAGTGATGGGAATCGAGGCCCCTGAAAGGCTTCGTTTGCTGCACGTGTGAGAGCTACCACTTGCGCTGCAGTGTACCACACCGAGATGTCATCATCCTTCGGTCTCCCATCTAGCATCAGTGTGATGCAACTTTGGATAGTGGGGTCGAGGCCTCATTGGAACTTCATGACGATGGACCACCCATCCGTGTATTCGGCCTTTCCGACCAGGTCTTTGAATTGGTCGATATACTCGTCGACCGAATGCTTGCCTTGGTGGTACTGGCGTGACTCTAATTGGTTCGCTGTCTCAGTGGCCTTGTGCAGGAGGTAGAAGTGTTCCCAAAAGGCTTCTGCAAAGGCCTTCCAGTTGGCGTAGAGCGGCCTGCCTGTTTTTGCTTCATGTGCAAACACTCGGCTGGAGAAGGTCGCTGCTCTCCCCATCTTCATAAAGGACGGTGCCCAGAGGATCTGAGACTGCTCGTCGGGGAAATCAGCAGCACAGACGCCAAGGTACAAGGTGCAAGACTGCATGAATGCACGCCTGTGCGAACGGTCACCATCGAACTTGGAGGGCTTGGTGGGTTCTACCATTTGTTTCACGGGCTGCCGAATGCAGGTCTGGAGGCCTGCCACTAGATTCGTCGTGGTCACCTGCAGCAAGTTCAGCCTTGTCTCTAGGTCCTGCTTCTCTCTTCTTTCTCTTAGTAGCTCCTGTTCTATGCTGGCCAGTTGGTCCAATAACTCCTGGGCCGATGGCAAGTCCATGGAGGATAAGTTTTTTGTAAGTGAACGAGGAGGGGCTGCTGCTGTCGCTATTTCCAAGGAAATTCAATTCGGAGTCATACAAAGAGGCAGCCGGTGCTCAAAGGAGAGAGTTTTCTACTGTAAGGGCAACCTAAGCAGGCGTTCTACCCTAGGGCATTGCACTGGCGAAGGGGGATCCAAAGGTTTAGTATGGTACCTAATACATGGAGACTAGCCTACCTGGCAAAGGGGGATCCAAAGAGAAAACTCTAGAGAGCCCTTCATCCACTGACTACTGTATATAAGCACCATTGCTATGGTGCTCCATGCTCTACCGGGCATCACCCTCCATACTGACTGGGAAGTTCTGCCAGGGCCTCGACACTGGGAACAAACGACAAAAGTGGAGCCAAGGGTTATAGTTGACACTTCTGGAAGGTACTTGCCAACAGGAATGATGGTTCGGTGCACGGTGCATTTGGTACTGCTGTGAGTGGGTCAAACGGATCTCAGTCAGGGAGTGTGGAATATGGGTGGGTCGACATTGGTCAGGATTCATAATTGGGGGTTCCCCTGACATTGGCCAACTCCCATCCACACTATCAGCATTACTGATACCTAACAATATGTGTCTTATCATGTGATTTTTGAGCTCCTATCCTCTGTATCATATATAACAATATTTGTACTGTAAATAAAAATGCAATTTTCATGCCCACAACCACTATTTGTTTGACTTGTTGAATTTTGGATCTAAAAACTGAGCCCCAACTAAAGGGCAACTGCTAATTAGACTTACACACTTTTTTGTTAGAACCAGGGATCATTGAGTCATATTATATATATTTCATATACTAAAACTCCAATATCTCTCCCAACCATTATCCAATCAAGGTGGAACCTTACACCAAAGTACTATACACTATGAGGAACTCAAATTGATATTCCCATGAATTTAGGAGCATGTTTTGCACCACACTGTCTACCTGGCCCCATACCTAACCCCAAGGGCCGGCCCACATCATTTGGGCATGTTGGGAAGAGGATATACTGGCATGTTGTTAAATCCATGTGTCGGCGCTTAGCTAGAGACTTCTGGAAGGGTTTTTGGAGGGTTCCAAAAGGTTTCTGAAGGGGAATTTGTATTACGAGTGTGAGGGCGAAGGATCAGAATCGGTCTTGGAATTGGGGCAGATAGAAGTCAGGAACACCGGGGGTCTTGGGACTATTCATGGTATAG
Organism: Gomphus sp. MG54; assembly: GCA_003314385.1. Lineage (NCBI taxonomy): Eukaryota > Fungi > Basidiomycota > Agaricomycetes > Gomphales > Gomphaceae > Gomphus > Gomphus sp. MG54. The sequence continues at coordinate 6,739 of QLPG01011080.1, read as the reverse complement.
GGTGGTACAGGTGGTTCGAGGTCGCAGGGACTTGGCTTCAACTTATGTGTTGTGCCCTCCTCGATCGTCTGTCCCTAATTTTGGAAAGTCAGAAAGTTTACCGGAACTTAATCGGAAACTACAATGCAGTATTAAGTCGATATTCGTACTGGCAAATAGTCCAGTCGACTGGTGGCTTATATACATGTATCTAGTTCTTGTACTATCTTTTACCGAGTAAAGACAAGGGGGGGAAGAGAGTACAAGGGGCAATATAAAAAGAAGAACAAGGAGTGAGGTACGCGATGATCCTGCACGTCATCTATCAAAGGAACGGAACCTTGACTTTGGAGTCTTTGGAGGTTTGGAAGTGCAGGACCTTGGAATGATGTGTCGGACATCCGGAAATCAGTTATTCAGACTTTGAGCGATCGGAAAGGTCCCAGAAATGGTGCAGGTGTTTGTGGGGTTTAATGTGGGTTTGTTTGGCGGCATGGGCCATAACAGTATCCCTCTACTAGGACTGAGCCCTCGAGGTCCTAAGCTTTAATTGAGCGGTAATTAAGACAGACATTGCTATGGGAGTTCTTTGATGGTTTCCTGGGATGTTTTGATCGATAAGCATTGATGGTTCATTTTGTCTATAAAAAGGGGGTGTTCGCAGAACTGGGAGGGGCCTTTCCACAATGGAGAACATGGATCCTCAACCTTCGGGAAGTTTCGGAATTCTTTCCTGTTTTTTCCTCTCTGGGGTGTCGTCGGGGGAGTTCAATGGGGGTCTCAAGGATGAAGTGCAAGGCCTGCAGGGCATTGATGCTGACGTGGCGGCATTGCGGGCTCATGCCATCGCGATTCGTGATTCCCTCAGTTTGTCTATCCCGTTAGATTTCTCCTTCCTTTAACTTCTCCATAGTGCAGGGGCGTTTCCTAGATCTATTACCATCCAGAGACCATCCTCTAGATAGGTCAGGATGGGGTATTGTCCCCAGTGGCCTGGTGGCAGGGGCAGATGGTCTGGAAGCCTTCAATCGGATTTCTGCATTTTTGACCCATCTGGATGCCTTCCAGGTGAAATCAAGTTATTTCCATGATCTCCTTGTGGCACTCGATCATTGCCTGCTGCAGATTGTCGAGTTGTCGGAACTGCATTTGGGGAAGGTTACACTGGCTCAGAATCTTGTCAATGCATTGTCATCCTTGATTAGTCAGGGGGTTGGTCCCCATGATCAGTTCTCGGGCGGTGTTTGTCCTTCAGAGACTGGGAGAGTCTTGGGTGAGTCCATTGAGTGACTCGGTCACGGAAAGTGGATGCTTGGTGTGAGGGGTCCGTTGGGTGGTTCTAGGGGGTTAGGGGTGGAGCCTCTAGGGCTGGCCCAAGTTGGAACAGTTTTGAGTCTTGATCGGGTTGGTTCCAACCAGGGCCTGGGTGTTCCATGTTGATAATAAATGGATTGTTTTGTATTATTGGGTCATGAGTATGATCGTAGACGGCATCAAGGTGGTTTTCCTGGAGGGGAGATGTCAGGGTTTCCCAATCGATGGGTTGTTTTCCGGTTAATTTTCCTCCTCCTAGGGTAGATGTTTCCTTGTCCGTTCAACTATGTGGATGGGGTCATGGTTTGCATGATGTTCATGGCAGTCGTGGAGATCATAGTGTTCATTCTACCAGTTTGTCGCTTTGGATGGAGGTAGTGTTGTCGGGATTTGGGGAGTGTCCTGCAACTTGAGTCTTGGTTGAAATTGTTGATTGGTTTAGCTCGTATTAATATTCTAACAAGAAAGGGTCTAGTTCTAGAGGATCTATATGGTACCATTAGTCTAAGGGACGGTACGGGATTCCACAGTGATCAGGATTCTTCCTGAGCGGAGCTTTCAGAGGGTCATATTTGAGTGCTGAGTGAAGACTGCTGGCTCCATATCGCCAAGAATTAGTTAGGATAATCTAAACGAGTAGTACTCAATACCCTGTCGATCAACGGATCGTAGTAGGTGAGCATGGTCCTTGCAACTAAAATTCTGATGGGGTTCGGGGGGGTTGGATTCAGAGGGTCAGAGTTCAGAGGGTCGGAGTGTTTCCACAGAGGGGTCAAAATCTTTCGACAATTGGTCACGGGGAGTCATATTCCTGAAAAGGTTGGATGCGTTGTTTTGTTTTACATCCGTAGGTATAGTTGGTGTTCAACGTGAACAACTGGTGCCGGAGTCGGGGGCCTAACTTCTTATTCCTCAGTTTCTGAAGTGTCTGACATCTCAGACTCTTCTTCAACCTCTTCCATCATGGAGGCTGCGCGCCCTTTGGTGACTGTGGTGGTGGATCTTGGGCATTCCTTGGCTGAGTGGCCCAATCTGCCGCAGAAGAGGCAGAGGTTTTGTTCGAAGCGGCATTGCCGTTCTTGCGGTGTAAGTTTTCCGTCTTTTCTGATTTTGGACGAAAGATCGGTGGTAGTCCTGCTGCCACTGGATGGGGTTGTGGGTTGGCCTACATTGGCCATCTTATTGCCCATGTTAGGGGCCAAATATGTGGTCACAGGGGTCCTCCCTCTGTCGTAGGGGCGGTTGAAGTTCTGGGTGGAGGGGGGCTCTCTGGCGATTTCCGATCATCGCTCCCAGTAGCAGTGTCAAGTACATGTACCAAGGACCCGATAACTCGGCAGTACCAACTAAAATACACCATTAGTAACCAAGTACAAACCATTCAATGAGTTGTTCTCGGCCAGACGCACATATCGGTCACACCCCTCATTCCTATGCCCACTCCTCACTCCTCAGTCCGCCTCACCTCGGCACTTCCTACCCTTGTGTTATCTTCGGTTATGGCCTTGTTTTACGATCAGGCATTTCCTATTGTGCTAGGGCACGTCCTATTATTCTATCCTTTATTGTTCTATTTCTGTCCTACATCTCTTATTCTAATTTTACTCGTTGAGGACAATAACCACATGCTTTGCATACCTTATTGTCCCACATTCCTTATTCCACATGTCGCTTCTTAACCTATATAAGTAGGACATGCATGTACATACTTCTTCATTCTGGGTATCGACTAGGCTTAGGCCCTTCTACCTTCTTCTCTTCTGTTAAGTCCTCGACTCGGGCCAGCATCTTCAGCATCCCCCTGAGTATCTGTCTGTTGCAAATACAGTGGCATGCACGGCAAGTAGGGCGCAACGCATGAGTATGTTGAAGCCAATGCCACTACTCTTGGCCTGCAGGACTTGGCCATAGTCCACCCGACCTTTCGACAACACCCCTTGGCAGTACCGAAGTCCATCAGTATCCGACTCCTGACAAGCGGGCATCGATGGATTGGGACAGGAGATGGAGTTGGAGCAGGGAATGGGGCTTTCCTACCCTAGAGCTCTCGTCCTTGATTCTGCCAGCGAGTCCATTGTAGAACTGGCGACGAAGTGCAGCATCGCCCTAGTGGATGCGGGTGGCTAGTCAATTGAATTCGACTACATATTTCATGATGTGCTGGTTATCATGCATGCAGAGGGTCTCGAGGTCTGCTTTGGCCTCTCCTTCTGGGTTGTGGGGGCCGAAGTTGGTTTTGAGTTTGTTCACGAACTCCTCATAGTCATGGAGCCAGTATGGCTCGTCAGGGGTGGAGAGGGCTGGTTCGAACCAGTCCAGGGCGGTACCAGTCAGGTACCAGTCAGGTATGACAGTACGTAGGTTACCTTGGTGCTCTTGGTGTCGAAGGTGTCAGGGCAGTCATGGAAGTTCAGTCTACATTGCACTACAAAGGCTTGTAGTTTTCTTGAATCGGATCCATCAAAGGTATCTGGGTCTCGAACCTTGGTGGTGCCTGGGGCTGATCTTCTAGGGCTGGCTAAGTTACTTGCCAGCATAACGAGGGCCTGAGTGAGATTGGGCACAACATTGGGTCCTAAGGTGGGGGCCCCTCCCGGGTGTGCAGGAGGCGGCGGTGCTGTGGTGGGTGGTGCAACATGGGGTTGGGCGACTGGGGGTGGTGCAGCGAATGGGGGTATGGCGGGTGGTGCAACAAGTGGTGGTGCTATGGGCAGTGGTGCCGCGGGTGGAGGTGCGAAGGGTGGTGGTACGTAGGGGGGTGCCGATGAGTCTGACGGCGCTGCTGCAGATGGTCCTGAACTGGACCGCATATCTGATGGTGATGATTGTTGAATCGCCAGGGGGTGGTTCACGAGGAATGGGTTGGTCAAATTCGAATGCAGGTGTTGATCTGCGTCTGAAAATCTGGAGTCGGAAGAAGGCTTGGGGGGATGAGCTGGGGTCTGAGGCATCTGAAAACTTGGTCTGGGGATGGGCAGTTCTTGGGGGACGGATGCACAGCAGGCAGATACCTGAGTGATTGTCTGCATGGCTTGTGAACGTGTGATAGGTCTCATGCTTAATGATGATCAGGAGTGTGAGTACGAATATACTGTTAAATCCGCATGTCGGCACTTAGCTAGAGACTTCCGGAAGGGTTTTCGGAGGGTTCCGAAAGGTTTCTGAAGGGGAATTCATATTCCAAGGGCAAGGGTGAAGGATCGGAATTGGGATTGGAATCGGAGCAGATGGAAGTCAGGAACGCCAGGGGTCTTGGGACTATTCACAGTATAGGGTGGTATGGGTGGTTTGAGGTCATAGGGACTTGGCTTCAACTTATGTGTTGTGCCCTCCTCGATCGTCTGTCCCTAATTTCGGAAAGTCGGAAAGTTTACCGGAACTTAATCGGAAACTACAATGCAGTATTAAGTCAATATTCATACTGGCAAATAGTTCAGTCGACTGGTGGCTTATATACATGTATCTAGTTCTTGTACTATCTTTTACCAAGTAAAGACAAGGGGGGGAAGAGAGTACAAGGGGCAATATAAAAAGAAGAACAAGGAGTGAGGTACGCGATGATCCTGTACGTCGTCTATTAAAGGAACGGAACCTTGACTTCGGAGTCTTTGGAGGTTCAGAAGTGCGGGACCTCGGAATGATGTGTTGGACATCTGGAAATCGGTTATTCAGACTTTGAGCGATCGGAAAGGTCCTGGAAATGGTGCGGGTGGTTGTGGGGTTTAATGTGGGTTTGTTTCGCCGCATGGGCCATAACACATGTGGTTTTCTATTTGGTCAATATCCAATTCTATTCTATTTCCATATTCCTCCCTGTGAAGTTTTCACCTATATCATTTCCACCACATATATGCAGGTGTACCACGTGTACAGCCACATTAGGCCAGCTTCTAACTTCACTCCATGAAGTTTTCACTTATAAATAAGTTTTCTATTTTATATAAAACAGGAGCAATTTGTAGTAGAATAACAATCAATTACAATTGTAGTTTTTCCCCACATTACTAGCCATTAGGCTATACTCATAAATCTATCACTTGTGCTGAACCAAAGGTTAAGTGCCGAGTGCACTTTCCTACTTAGGACTAGAGTACCACAAAATCGTTGTTGTCAAGAACATGTACCGAGATCCCGGTAATTTGGCAGTGCTGACCAAACAGTCAGTTAACATCCATGTACCAGTGTCTAAGCTGTATACAAGTCACTTGGTGTGCCGGTCTCAGCTTGGCACATACACTTTCTATATTCCTCACTCCCATCATTTGTCCACTCTTGGCCTCCTGCCATCTATTGATCCTACCAATCTGCCTCTTAACCCTCATCCTGCCTTATCTTGGGACATCCTGTCCTTGTTTTATCCTCACCCACCACCCTATTGTTTTATATTCAGGCACTCTTTATTGTCCTGTCCTTGGCCACATTCCTATTATTCTATTCTTTATTGTTCTATCACCACCTACATTTCTCCATTCTAATTTTGTTCATTGTGGATAATGCCCCCATATACCCTGCATACCTTATTGTCCCACATTCCTTATTCCACATGTCACTTCTTAAACCTATATAAGTAGGACATGCATGTACATACCTCCTCGTTCTGGGTATTGACTAGGCTTAGGCCCTTTTACTTTCTCTTCCCCTATTAAGTCCTCTACTTGGGCTGGCATCATTGGCATCCTCCTGAGTATTCCATCTGTTGGAAATCAGTGGCACACATGGAGAGTAGGGTGCAGCACATGAGTACATTGAAGCCAAAGCCACTACTTCCGGCCTGCAGGACTTGGACATTACACGCCTGACCCTTTGGCATTACAGATGCTTGACAGTCATACATCAAGACCAGGATACAGTTGGGTTTCCAATGTCATATAATAATATTATAAACCATTATATATTATATCTGACTTGTAGGAGGACCACAAATATATAAACTGATGCTTTGGCACCCAGGCTGGTTTCCTGGTACAGCACCTAAGCAGAGGGGAAAACCTGGGACTTAGCTCCCAGTAGAATTGTTATAGAGCAATATTTTTCCTAGTGATAAATTCATCTAAAATCACAGTAAAATCCAGGGAACTATTCCACTATTTCTCCAACCGACTCTCCAATATTATAGCATGGGAAAACCTCAGGAAACCCTATCTGCCATACCCAACTACATTTTTGACTCTTTGTTAAGTCTGTGTGTCAGGCGCTTAGCTAGTACTTCCGAAGGGGCTTTCCAGGGTAGCGCGAGGGTCCGTAACGGGGCCGAGGGTTGAGAACGGGGTCGGACGGACTCGGATGGGAACGGAAGCGCCGGGGATTCAGGGTAGGTCGCAGAATGGTTCAATCCGGTCGCTGAGAGGTTCGAGGTCGAAGGGACTTGGCTTCAACTTATGTGTTGCGTGTTATAGCCCATACCTCCAACAACCCCCACAACCACCCCTCCTTATTCCGAGACCTT
>QLPG01011075.1:0-14918 GCA_003314385.1 Gomphus sp. MG54 | reverse complement strand
GACCCTTCGACAACACCCTTTCGGCAGTCCCGAAGTCCGTCAGAATCCGGCTCCTGACATATATCGAGCATCAGATTCTGATTGTTCTGATACTATCTTACAAAACTAAGTCAATGAGCCCTTGATTTGAATTGCCCACATCTTCATCACCCCTAATTGGGATTATATAATTTTTTAATGGTTGTATAGCTCTGATCAGATTTGTTCTTTGATGCACCAACACTTTTTTCATATATGTTTTACATTCAAAGCTATTAAATGAATAGTCCAAAACCACTAAACATTGACTCAGTTTTGTGAGTCATTGTATAAGACTAGTATAAGTCTTTTTAAAGGTTGAAAACAGATTTAAGTAATTATTGGAATAAAAAAAGGCTTCTATAGTACTTGTAGTACCTGTATCAGACTTTTCTTTATATCACAGACATATATCAGCATTGAGGGCAACTCTCACTGGCTCTGAATGCATGCTTGCTGGAAGCTAAATGTTTTGGAACCTGGACAAGACCTTGGTGTTAAAGATATAACACTTTAGTTAAGTATTGTGTGAAGTGAAGCAAGACAGAGAAGACTTTCAAACCTGTTATGATATGAAATAAAATATAGTCATAGTAATTGTTAGGAAACAGGGAATGCTCCCCATTATTTTTAGTCGTTTTTCCAAGCTAAATCAGTCTGCAGAATCCAAACCTCTCCTTAAGAAAACTTCCACTTAATTCAGCCATATCTTGGCAACAAACAAATATTATAATGTTTTTGGCTAGCCAATTAAGAGTGAATTACCTCTAGTAATTAACTCTTAATTATCAAGGAGATTGAGCCTATGGATAATCATAAAAAACATGTATATTTTCACCTATCAATGTGTGGACCAACAACTATGGAGCCAATTACCTAAACCTACAAAAATGGCTCTAAACTCCTGGCTCAAGTTCTCAGTCTACAATGTACAACAAATTCCTGGATTTATATAATCATAATTACATAAAGGTCAATCCAGAAGCATGTCTTACATAATATTAATATTTCATGACATGACCAGTCATGAAAGTACCAGTTGTGGGAATATTATATTTCTTTTATTGTCAAGTGACTACAATGGTGACACAGTGACCTCACAGGCTTCCAATTCCTTCCAAACACTTCCACCAGCTTCATGAAAGAATTGCCTTATCAGGAGATTACATAATTAGCTTAGAATTAGTATAAAAAGAGGCTGGTTCTGTAGCATAAAATAACAATCTATTTTACCCATCATAATCCACAGGATTAAATAAGTACCAGCAGCACTCTCATAAGTAGACCAAAGTCTGCTTAGGTGACTGGTCCAAAGAATGGAAGCCACACTCTACAATGGGTCTGAAGACCTGTTGAATAGGTTTATTCTAAAGAGTAAGCCTTAGCTTTAACCTCAAAACTAAAATCTATAAAAACTAGGAAAATAATTAAATCTGATAAAAATAGAAAAATGGAAATAAACCTAAACCAGTCTAGAACTAATCATTTAACACTCTTAAGAGAGAGAGAGATAATCAATTTTAGTGCTTGAAGTGCTGAGCACTTATGGTGCACTTATGTAAGCTACAGGAAGAGATTACATTACAAAGTAAGACAATTCAACAAGATTTTTAAAGCGGGTTTGCACCCCACAGAAAGGTCTGCAGATGTGCCAATCTAATAAGGCATGGAGGGCATGGCAATGAAGCAAATTAACAAAAAGGAGGGGATTATCAGTTGGAATGGGGAGTAATGTAATAGCTGGGGGGGGGAACTAGAGGGCCATTCCCTCTGGGTGAGAGCTCAGAAAAATGAGAGCTGAGTTTGGGGTGGGTGTGTTTTAATCTAAACAGTTATGGTTCAATCCTTTGTGATAAAGGCTCTAACATTGTGTGAAATCTACCTAAACAGTTATGGCTAAGTGAAGAAAGTAAGTCTGTGTCAAGGTGCATCTAACCTGAACATACTCTTTCATTCCTTTGTGATAAAGGCTGAAGTGTGGGAAAGTGAAATATAAACTATATATGTCCTGACCATAAATTCTTATGCTGAAACATAGCCCCAGTTTAGGCCTTAGAAAAGATAAAAATAAAAGGAAAAATATGAATGTTTAGAGTGATACTGCCCTTCTTATCTTAAGCTTCACACACCCCTGCAATCTGAACATTCTACTCCATTCCTAACAGTTTGAGGCATTGTTAATGTTCAAATATATTCAAGGCTTTGGTTAAGAAATCTGCTCCATTTGAAGTGCCAGGTATGTGAGAAGAGCAAAGATTGTAACAGGTGAGCCAGTTGTGTCCAAAGACTGCCGAGAAACTAGAATCCAATGGAGTTATATAGAATGTAATGGTGTGTTGCTCCCCTTTTGGGAAGTGAACATGGAGGTCAATGGCTTTTCAAATTATGGAGTTGGAGGAGCCATCAAAGAGTTGTAGCGGAATTGGGGTAATGTTATAGATTTGGAGTTGATATCTTGTAGCATAGTTAGAGTCAAGGAAGAAGTGGGTCGAGCCTGAATCTATTAGGGTATCGATATAGGTAGTTTCAAGGCTGAGGCAGATCGTCAGGGAGTTCAGACTGGAAAGAGTGGATGCATTGAGTCTCATCTCTATTGGTGCATCATTGGGTTCAATGCAGCCCCTAACTGATGCTGGAGTTGAAGGGCTGCTTAGAGATTTTTTGACTCCAAGGTATCTTCTACTTTGGAGATCATTACCTCTGACATACTTTCCACAACAGTGGTTGCATGACCTTTCATGGCAGCAGAGGATGATTTGGAACATTCCTTGGCTATGTGACTGGTTCTTCTGCAGAAGAGGCAGAAATTCTGGTCAAAACAGTATTGTTGCTCTTGTGGTATGAGTTTGCCATCTTTCCTGGGTTTCGTAGTCAAGTCTGAGGTTGTCTTAATCAGGGCTTGGCTGTAGTTTTTTTGCATCAGAGCCATCAAAAGGGTTGGGGTCCTGAATCTTGGTGTGAGCAGATGACTTCTTTGAGCCTGACAGATGGTTAGTTAGCATGGTGATGGCTTCTGCCACATTTGGTTCATCATTTGCATTATCTGAGGGTGGCATAGGGGGCTTGAGAAGGGGGTTTGACAAGTGTTTGGATGGTGGGTCTGGGGCTGGTGGAGGGTTTGGTGGTGTATGGACATCGGGTCCTGAAACAGGTAAGCTTGGGGTCAAAGATGTGTAGCATACCAAAGCTACTCTAATTGTTTGAAGGGCTTCAATTCATGCACTACATCTCATAGACGATCAGGAGTGGGAGTTTGAATATACTGTTAAGTCCAAAGTCAAGTCAGGTCCAAGCTGACATAAGTCAGTCCAATGTCTTGCATTCAAAGTCTTGGAGACTTGGCTTCAACTTGTGTGTTGTGCCCTCCTCAATCGTCAGTCCCTGATTTTAGAGGTTTGGAGGTACAAAGGTTTGGAGTTCAGAGAACAAGTGTGTGGGAATACTAAGTTGATATTTGAACTAAGGTATAGTACAGAAGTCTGGAGGTATTTATATATAGCAGTCCCTATTATAACTAATTAGAAATGTCAAAGGGAACAATAAGATGAACGAAAATGGGTTACAAAAGAAATCTACATCTGGTGTTACAATAAGACTTATTGTTTGATGAGAAAGGTAAGAGGTCTGAGGTCTGAGGTGATTGTTGCTGGTTGGGGCTTGTAGTGAGATGATGGGGTTTGGAGGTGATGGGGTGGGTTCAGACTTGCTTTGGGGTGATCTTCTTCATAGTGCCCTATATCAGATGTCTGAGGTGTCGGGGTTATATCAAGGATATAACAAAATGTCATTAGCATTGTTGTTATTGTTGGAAGACTTATTGTTGCCATTCTTCTTCACCCCCTTCTTACTCTTCTTGTTGTTCAAGTTGTTTGAATTGGATGAAGACTGATTGTTGTTAGAGTTGGAGCGATTGGAAGTGGACACATTTAATTTTGAAGGATTTCCAAAGTTGTTGTACTCTTTACATTCCCAGTACCTGCTGTTGATCTTGAGTGAAAACTGTCTGAATTTGAATTGAGGGAAGTGAAGGAGGCTGTCCTTGATGTGCTTGGCCAACCTTTGTATGCTGTATGTACAAGGGTAGCATCATTCCACTGAGTACAAGTGGATGCTCATGCAAAGTCAATGAAGTAGCATGCTGCTCGATGATGATCTTTCATAACTATCTTGCCAAGTTCAATTTTGGCTTGCATAGCATTGTTGAATGGTCCAAAGTTTGTCCCAAGTTCGGATCGAAAGTCTCTCCAGATCCTAAGCCAACTAGGCTCGGGCTGGATTTTGCCTAGAATGGTGGGTTCAAAGTACTAAAGTCTGGGGCCTGTGAGGTACAAAATGGCATACTGGACTCTTGATGCATCCATCAGGAAGGCAGACGGATGGTCTTGAAAGTTTAGCACACACTGCAAGAAGAATGTGTGAAGCTTAGCTTGGTCGGTGCTATCGTAGACCCCAGGCTCGTGAATCTTGGCATGATCGCCAGGATTGGGGTTTTATCTAGGGGGTGGTTGGGCTAATTGCTCGATGAGTGCTTTGACGATCTTGTCGGTACTAGCATTCAAATTAAGAGTGGTGTTTGCTTCGTCAATATCATTATCATCAATTGGTTCTTCATCATCATTGTCTGGAGGTCCAGGAGGAGTGTTTCTTCCTGACAGGCCAGCTTCATTAATCAGAGGCTTTTCTGACATTCATTGAAGCTTGGAAATCTCCTGCAACTGATTTAGGACTTCTATAATGAAGGGTAGATTATGGATGGTTGATCAAGTATTCATGATGGTTGTGATATGCAAAGATGATATGTGAGGTGTGATCAGGTGTAGAAGTCAGATAATACTGTTACAATGTAAAGGAATGATGTAGTCATAATTAAATGTAATATCTCCCAAGGTCGAAGCAATGGCGATGTTCAGAGTAGGGTTAGGGTTCAACTTGTGTGTTGTGCCCACCAGATCACACTAGACCCTAATTTCATAAAAGTGAGAGTGGAAATAAAGTTTAGGATGAACAAGGACTCTAAAGAGCAGGAGGGAGAGCAGGAAGGCATAAACCTAGTTGATACTCAGACTGAGGAACTATGTACATGCATTTGCTACTTATATAGGTTAAGAGGTGGAATGTAGAATAAGGATGGCATAAGACATGGAGAAAAGAATTAGGTATGGAGACCATGTGGGAGTATTTTCCACAGTGATCCAGAATAGAACAATAAGATGTAAACGAGAATAAAACAATGAGATATGTCTGATAATAAATGAGTAGGAGTGTGAGTGAAAAATAGAACAATAGAAGATGGCTGAATATAAAACAATAGGGCCACTGTAGAGTTGCTCTAGGGAATTAATACCTAAAAGCCTGTGTGCACCGGTCCTTTTCTCTGGCGGGGTCTAGTGCAGTCATTCGGCACAGCTGGATTAAGCTCTGTGACTTATAAGGCCACAATATAGTGTATAATTGAGGATATAAAAGATAGAATGTAGCATGGCTATGCATGACCTGTGATGCAATGTGACCATGGCTGTGAGATGTCATGTATGGGCTTGAGCTTGAACTTATACTTGGACTTGAATACTAGAGTCTAGACTTCCTAGACTTAGTCATAACTTGGACTTGTAGACTGACTTAAGACTTTAACTTGTGAACTTGTTATTACAGAGGTGAGTCAGAGGCCTTTATATACAAAAACCAAGCAATGATGTGAAATGATGTGAGAGGTTGGCTATGTCAGTTGAATGACAAAGCACCAGAACAAAGTATACAAAAGAGGAAACTATAGAGAAACTCTGGAGAAATGATACAGCATCAAGGCTGCGTGAATAGGGGCTAGGGGCTCTGATAGGGGGAGACTAACCAAAAAGGTAAGGATGATGAGTAACAACGAGAAAAGACTAACAGAATAGGAAACAGGTCTGAGTCAAGCCAAGAAAAGGGGAAACATATAAAAGAAACAATAAGGAATTCCACCAATAAATGTCTAACAACCTTGTCTACTACTCCTGAGGGCCTTAGGATGAGTCAGGCAACTGAGTCATCTTGGAGTATTTTCAGGTCACAGACAACATATCTTCCACAATTTCTCCAGTATCCAATCCAAGGATAGGGATCTGGGAGTAGGAGGACTAATGGGTATAGGGTTGTGCACTCTCATTTTGTGTTTAAGAGTGAGTCGAATGGAGTGGGCGGGATGGGATGGTGCCCTGAACTCTGCCTTGTATTCCACTCTACTCCTATCATGATATGCTGGTCTAGATATCATTCCAAGAAATATGTATGGTTCTCGGCTTTCTGGGAAATAGACTGCATCTCCTATCGTATATGACTGAGTGTAGATTAGATGATATTGTCTTCTGAGTGAGAAATGTGCTGGGGGAGATACGTGAAGATAATGATGTGTTAATGATTCTGCCTGGATATATGTGTGTAGTGTTGCATGGGAATGAGCTCTGAAGAAGACATGATGACAAATTGGGAGTCTGAAGATTGGAGTGCTAAATAGAATGGTTGGCTGTATGATGTGGTGACAGTGAAGGTGATATGGGATGAGCACTGTCAGAGTCTAATTTGGAACATGGTTGAGATCGATCACTTTACTGTCACCGTGACTGAATGATAAATGAATGCTAAATGTCCCAAGAGGAAAATAGGTAAAGGGAAGGATGGAGAATAAAAGAATAATAAAGAATAGAAGTGATGGGATGGGGAAAGTGAACCAAATGATGAACTGAATGTACCAAGCTGAGACCATGTACTAGTAAGGAATGACTTGTCACTGGTGGGTAGGATCAATGGTAAGGGTTGTTTGGTCAGTACTACCAAGTGAACTGGAGCTTGGTATTGTGGGCTTGACAAGCAAATTGACAGGTGCATGTGATGCCAAGTTGAATACAAGAGGTGCATTTAGTTCAAGGGCTGAGGGTGTATAGTTGAAATAGGTGAGTGAGGGCGGAGTTAGGCTGAGCAGGCTGAAATGAATAGTTGGGCATGCTAGCATATGGTTTCTAATAGTGTCCTGCTGTTGGTTTCCTAGCAGATCCTGGAATCAGTCCCAAGCAGGTTACCCTTACAGTCAGTCTTTTATATCTAAGGTTATTAGGAGGAAAGGGTACTACAGATTGGTTGAGGGTAATTTAGTTACTTTGATAACTCCAAGGTATACAAAGTCCATATCTCTTGTATCTGCCCAATTGTTTAGGCCAGGGATGTGATGGATTTGTCTGTTAGAATCTCATTGATAAGGTCTCCATTCTCTTACTAGGCATTTAGCCTTGTATCTTTTTCACCCATGTAATCTGGACCTTATTCACTCTACCTTCTGTTTAAAGTATAATTCTGCTAGCTCCACTTTCCTATTCTATTTATAACCTCACTCATACTCCTTGATCTATTGATACATTCTGTTTTGTCAGGCTTCAGGAATGCCAAGATGTCGGATGGGAGTGGCCAAGTCCTGCAGGCCGGTTGTAGTGGGTTGGCTTCAATGTGCTTGTGTGTTGCACCCTACTTTCCGTGTGTGCCACTGATTTGGGACAGAAGAGATACCTGGGAGAGTGCCAAGAGTGTTGGCCCAAGTAAAGGACTTTAGACAGGAGAAGGGAAGACAAGAAGGCATAAACCTAGTTGATTTCCAGAAGGAAGAACCATCTACATACATTTGCTACTTATATAGGTTAAGAAGCAAGATGTGAAACAGGGTGGCACAAGGAATGGAGGACAATAAGGTATGACTAATCATGTGGAGGTATTGTCCACATGATCAAGAATAGAACAAGGAATGTGGGCAAGAATAGAACAATGAAGTATGACCGAGAACAAAAGAGTAAGTGAAAATAGAACAATAGAGGATGGCCAAAGATAAAACAATAGGGCCGTGACCAAAATAATAAGTGAATATCAAATGTTCCAGGGCAGAATGGGTAAGGGAATGGATGGGGAATGAGAGAATATTGAGAGGTGGAAGGGACAGGGTGAGAGAAGTAGTCTAGACAATGTACCAGATGTACCAAACCAAGACCACATGAGAGTGAGGGTAGTATGGGTAAAGGTTGGTTGGTTGGTATTACCGAGTGAACCAGAGCTCAGTATCATGGGCTTGACATGTTTTTAGCAACTCTATTAAATATTAGAACACTCTTTGTAATTCTGTTGAACCTCAATTAGCTTTTGGAACACCTTATTTCCATTTCTAATTGATCCTCCCTTTGGTTCCTGTTTCATATCTCATATAGGAATCCATTTCTCTTTGATATGAACTCTTCCTTGATAAGAAATTAGTATAAGATCTATATGTTTATTAGTCTTTCTATAGTCAGAAAATTGACTAAGATTGCCCCATTCATTCTTCCATTCATTTCTGTAAACCTCACCTTTACAAAATTAGAGTCCTATAAGGTCTGGAAGGTATAGTATATAAGCTAAACCTAAACCCTATTCTGAACCTCACCAATGTTACAATCTCACTAAGCCCATGCTAGAAACCTCATTACTACTAGTAACATTGTTCTTAACATTGTTATAAGGTAAAGTAGATAGGGTAGGGTGGGGTAAGTGTAGAGTAAGGGTAGGGTAGGTAAGTGTAGAGTAAGGGTTTTTAGAAAGTCAAAAAAGTTAGTTCATTATTATTTTCATTTCTATATTGTTTCTGCTATTATTTTTTCTCATCATTATTTCTATTTTTCCTTTATTTCTTCTCTTATTTTTATTGTTCTTGCTGCAATGTTATGTTAATTACATTACTGAGTTTACCATTCTCCCTTTTGTCACATGTGTGTGACTTGTGATGTGACTTGTGATGTGACTTGTGACTCATGCATGTCATATATGATGTGTGGGTGCATAAATATAGTATATTTTCCCTTATATTCCTGTATTTTTCATGTATAACTAGTGAAGTTTGTATCTGTATTAATAACAATTTTTGTGTCAGCTTTGGTCTGACCACTCATGAGCATTTCATGAGTTTTCATTTCCACCCCTTTCTTTCATCCTTAAAAATCTTGTCATAACAAGGGTAGGGTAGGGTAAGTGTAGAGTAAGTGTAGAGTAGGGTAAGGACAAGGTAGGGT
The DNA here is from genome assembly GCA_003314385.1 of Gomphus sp. MG54. Lineage (NCBI taxonomy): Eukaryota > Fungi > Basidiomycota > Agaricomycetes > Gomphales > Gomphaceae > Gomphus > Gomphus sp. MG54. The sequence goes on along the minus strand of QLPG01011075.1, from coordinate 5,841 downwards.
TAAAGGAATAATAGCAACTTCTAGCAGTAGTTTAGAGGGTTTTCAGACAACCTAAAATAATTAACTCCTCAGTGATAGTTAACAACATACAAGAGTTTGTGAGCTCTGATTATTTTTCAATGTATATTAACCATATAGTGGCCTCAATTTGCTTCTGCTTTGAGGTAATGTGTGAAACCAGCTCCCTAGGAGGGACCAGCAATTTGGCTTCCTGCTCAAGCTAGCACTAAGAGGCCAACTCATACAGATATATAGGTGAAACACTCACCTGCATATGCACCTACTCCTCAGTAGTTGATTATTACTGAGGAGGTGACCCTACAGTATTATTTAGTGTATTTCTAGCAATTAATCTCTTTTATTTCTTTTGTAGTTAATTATTTAGTTATATTTCAATAAAAGAATAGAGGTTGACTATCACTGAGGAGTTAATTATTTAAATGATCTGAAAAACCTCTAAACTACTAGAGAATGGTATGGGTCACTGTCACAACCTTACTGAAATCATCTCTGTCATTATTTCCACTCAAAACATATTGTTATATTTCTTATATCCAGTAACTTGGCTTTTCAGCCTTTTCTTAGCCATTCTATTTCTGCCACCTATCTTCAGCCCTCTGATTAGACACTGTATCCTCAATTCACCTGGCTTCTTGTACTTTCAATCCTCTTGTTCTTTTGATTGGGAATCTCCTCCCCATTTGTAGTTCCCCTTGCCCCCAATTAATAAAGTTTGCAATATATACTTAGTATATAATATGCATATAAATCAGTCATTTAGTAGTCAGAAAATTGACTAAGAATTACCTTGCTCAGCTCTGAAACCTCAGACTCCAAAGTTGGAAATATAACAAGATCTGGATAGCACATAAGCTGAAGCCAAGTCCTATTCTAAACCTTCTCAAGTTACAGCCTTACCAAGTTTTATTTAAGAACCTCACTACTTATGTTCTTAACAGTCACCCATGGGTCAAATTTAGGTGACCTATACCCAAACCTATAAGAACCCAAACCCATCAATCTATGGGGTTGTTCCAATAGATAGATGGGTGTTAGGTGTACGTCATACATATGTACATATAGCACATACATATCATATATATATACATGCGGTACATATGTAGGGAATGGCACGGGTCACCCACGGGTCAAATGTGGGTGACCTGCACCCGACCCATGGGAAACCTGAACCCGTCAACCCATGGGTTTTTTCCCATGGGTCGACGGGTCTCGGGTGCGTGCCGCACCCGCACGCATGCGGCGCATGCATGTACATCGCGTGCACATACGTGTTTGTGGCGGCGCGTGCACATACATCGCGTACGTCGCATATGGGCGTCACGTATGTGGCGGCACGTACATCGTGTTCGTGGTGTCACGTGCGCGTGCGGCACATTCATCGCGTTCGTGGTGTCGCGTGTGCGTGTGGCGCGTTCGTCACGTTCGTGTCTGCACGTGCGCGTATGCGCAAGTCGCGTGCGTGTTGGAGTTGACGCCCTGGGTTGGGCCCAGGTCACGGGTGCTTGCGGCTTGACCTGCACCCATACCCAAGGACACCCGACCCGGTGACCCGGTCGGGTTGGCCTGACCCATGCATTTCCCTATACATATGTATCATATATCTGTTATAGCCAATGCCCCCAATAAACCCATATTAATCCCTACAACCACCCACACTGTTTCCGGGACCTTCCAACCATTTAAAGCCAGAAACAATTGTTTTCTGCGAATCCATTGTATCAACCCAAAGTTCCACAATCCCAAACCTCCATGATTCTGAGATCTAGATTCTGCTCTTTTGATAAATGACATGCAGGATCATCGCATACCTCACTCCCTTGTTCTTCGTTCTCTATTAGCCCCTTGTGCTCTCTTCTCTCCCTTGTCTTTACTCGGCAAAAGTTAGTACAAGGATTAGTTACATGTATATAAGCCACCAGTTGACTGGACTATTTGCCAGTACAAATATCGACTTAATTCTGTGTTGTAATTTCCGATTCAGTTCCGGTAAACTTCCAACTTTCCCAAATTAGGGCCAGACAATTGAGGAGGGCATAACACATAAGTTGAAGCCAAGTCCCTGCAACCTCAAACAACTCGAATGACTAGTCGTACAACCTAATACTGTGAACAGTCCCAAGCCCCCAGCACTTCCTGTCTTTCTGCCTTTTCTGCTTCTGTCTGTAAACCCATGACCTTTAGCCCCTCTACCTCTGGAGTATGAACCCTCCCTCAGAAACCATTTGGAAGCCTCCAGAAACCCTTCCAGAAGTATCTACCTAAGTGTCCGACACATGGATTTAACAATATCTTAACAAAGTTAGCACCACAGGTTGGACCTGGGTTACAGGTACTCTCAGCTTGACCCACACCCAAACTTGAGGACACCTGAACCTGTGAGCCATGTGGGTTTATATGACCCATGCTCTTCCTTATGACTACTGCTGGAAGTTGCCTATTATTCCTTCAACCCTATCCTATCCTTACCCTACCCTACCCTTACTCTACACTTACCCTAACCTACTTTACCTACTCTACCTTGTAACAATGTTAAGAACAATGTTACTAGTAACAATGAGGTTCCTAGCATGGGCTTAGTGAGATTGTAATATTGGTGAGGTTCAGAATAGGGTTTAGGTTCAGCTTATATACTACACCTTCCAGACCTTATAGGACTCTAATTTTGTAAAGGTGAGGTTTACAGAGATGAATGGAAGAATGAATGGGGCAATCTTAGTCAATTTTCTGACTATAGAAAGACTAATAAACATATAGATCTTATACTAATTTCTTATCTAGGAAGAGTTCATATCAAAGAGAAATGGATTCCTATATGAGATATGAAACAGGAATCAGAGCAAAGAAGCCATAGATACCTAAGATGAACACAGGATCATACACACTGGAAAGATGGCGATGTTCTCCACCATAGCCACCAATACTGTCAGATAGGGACTTGGTCTATACTTAAAACTACCTGAAAGTAAAACTCATTAAAGTAATTTCTCCCTACAGATGTATTATTGCACTGCTTATGGACCCAGGCAAGAGTTTTTTATCCCCATCCCAACAATTTGTATTGTCAAAAATTCTAACCAATATCCCTTTGAATCCTGCTCCAGGAATTGTCTGTAAGGGTACATCTACCACCCCTACTTGATCATGTCATTTGCAACTAGGAAAAAACTCTTTCACCACATTCTGTAAAAGTGCAAAGGTTGATACTGAAATCAGTAGAAAAATTAGATATATTGTGATTGACCTTCTTGAGGGTAAAGTGCATATATGTACCCCATAAGAGTAGAGTAAAGATAGGGTAGGGTAAGATAAGAATAGGGTAAGGTAGGGTAAGAGTAGGGTAGGGGAAGGTAATAGTAGGATAGGGGAAGATAAGAGTAGGGTAGGATTGTTATAGCCCATGCTTTCAACAACCCACACCAACCCCCACAACCACCCACCTCTGTTTCGAGACCTTTCCGACCGAAAGGACGAAGGATTGTTTTCCATAGTTCCCGTTCCTGACAAGTCCGACCAAGAAACCGCATTCCTGCTCCCGTTCCCATCATGACCGAGACACCATCCCCCAGTCTGTCTCCGACTGAAGACTCAATACTTTGATAACCAACACGCAGGACCATCGCATACCTCATGTTAGAACCAATGCAATTTTTGAGTGGATATATATATTTTTCTGTTCATTTCAACACTAAAACCCAAATATTTCCCCCAATTCTATTCCCCTCAAGGGGAAACTTCTCACAGGGTTCAAAGACAATGCAAAGGACCTACAGGAATATTTCTGCAATTTTAGGGGCATTTTTGGAGGAATACCACCTAATTGGCCTGGTACCTGACCCAAGGATCAAACTGCCCTTCAGGGCTGATGGAAGGGACATCATTGATGGGCAAGCAGTTTTCATAATGAATGTTTTTCACTGAAATCTTTCTATCTTTTGCCCAAATCTTTTTCCTTACCCATGTACCCACGTTCCATCACGCACCCGACCGTATCAGAACAGACTCCAGTTTTACTCGGAGAAGATTTCATGGTTACATAGCCCTTTCATTTCTTATGAATACCTAGATGTATCTACCCAAACTATAGACAAGTAGAAATCACTTTTCTACATCCCCACTCTTACTAAAACTTGAGATATCACCAAAACTCCATTCTGCGCTGAACCGAAGGTTAAGCGCCGGGCATCGCACTTTCCTATTTCAGATGAAAACACCAGAAACTCGTCATACCGATACCGGGACTGAGAGTTAAGTTCTCAGTACTAAATAACACTTTTACATTTCACCATCTATTATTTTTACCTTGTGGGAGGACCACAATTCCATAAACTGGTGCTTTGGTGCCCAGGCCAGTTTCCCGGAACGGCGCCTAAGTGGAGGCTAAACCCGGGACTCAGCTCCCAGTAGATCATCAATAGAACAACATTTTATCTAGCAACAAATACAATAAAAATCACGATAAAATCGAGGGGATTATTCTTCTATTTATAGAACCAACAATTCAATATTCTGCCCTGGGAAAACCCATGGAAATCTAATCTGCTACACCAAACTACACCTCACTCCCTTGTTTTCTCTTTTATACTGACCCCTTGTACTCCCTTTCTCCTTGTTTTATGACCGGCAAAGATAGTACAAGGATAGTCGCATGTATATAGTCTTCCAGTTGACTGGACTGTTTGCTAGTACGAATATCGACTTAGTCTACCACCTAGTTTCCAATTCATTTCCAGTAAACTTCTGTCTCCTTCTGAAATTAGGGACAGACGATTGAGGAGGGCGTAACACATAAGTTGAAGCCAAGTCCCTTTGACTTCAAACCCTTCAGTAACCAGATTGAACCAATCCGCGACCAACCCTAAGCTCCTGGCGCTTCTGTCTCTGTCCATGGTCCGTCTGACTTCCGTCTTCGGTCCTTGGCCCCATTACGGAACTTCCTGCCAACCCAGATAGCCCTTTCAGAAGTAATAGCTAAGTGCCTGACACGCAGACTTAACAAGGATAGGGTCAGAGTAGGGTAAAGTAGGGTAAGAGTATCTGCACTTGCATTCCACATCTACCTCCCTCATTTGATACATCTGCTATTCAGTATGTATATACTCTCTTGCACCTGTACTCATATGCTCTATGCTCTCTTTCACCTATACCAAGTCAAAGCTTTCTAGTGAACCATTTCCTGGTACTGTCCATGTATGCCAACTTTCCCATGACCATTTTGGTGGGGGCAATCCTGGGTAGGATGACAGTAGCTGAGGGACATTTGGTGACCATAGTCAATGTGGGGTCTTGGAAACTATGGCACACCAAAAATTATGGGTACAGGTGTTAGAGGAGAGATGGAGAGCTGAGGAATTCAGTATAATAGGCAAAGTCCAAGTAAGTTCTAATGGAAGACCGGTGTAAATACCAGGTAGTTATGAATGAGGGATGGTAAAGCAGATAGGGATGGTTGCCTAATGTGAGAAAACAAGTTTACTAGACTTCAAACAGGGGAAGTTCTCCACATTATAGATGGGGCCAAGGTTAGAAGTCATGGTAAAGATATAGTGGTCATGGAAGGACCTAGGTGGGATGGAATAGTCATGGGAGACCTGGAAAATTTAGCACCAATGTGCCATTCTTTTAAAAGCCCATGTTATATAAGAGGTAAAATATAAGAGACACAATACATCCTGACAGAGTTCTCAATGAGACACAAGCATGACTCAATAAATTACAACTTACTTTTCAAATCATGGCTCGAGAGACTGGTAGATGGGAGCTTGGCCTCTATAATAGCCAGTATCCAAGTCCCAGGTACATGAAATTGAGTTCGAGAGTATG
>QLPG01011074.1:0-11088 GCA_003314385.1 Gomphus sp. MG54 | reverse complement strand
GACTGAAGCGCAAACGCCGTAACCTGCACATCCACTTGGAGTGGGTTCCGGGCCACATGGATATCGAAGGAAATGAGCTAGCCGACGAACATGCAAAGAGAGCAGCTGGAGGGGACGTCACCCCCACCAACGACCTTCCAGACCTCCCTAGAAAGCGCCTTCCGGCAAGTATCGTAGCCCTGAAGGCCAACCGGAAGAAATCTGTCCTCCAGCGCTGGAGGAGAATCTGGTCAAAATCACCCCAATATGCCAAAATGTCCCAAATAGACTCAAAACTGCCGAATCGCCAAATCTATAAGATGTTGAGCTCCCTGCCCCGTAGAGCGACTAGCATCCTGATACAACTGCGCACCGGCCACATATCCCTCAACTCTTTCCTTAAGAAGATAAAAGCATCGGACACAGCCTTATGCAAGCAATGCCGCCAGCCGGAGACTGTAGTGCACTACCTCAAGCACTGCAAACGATACACAGAGCAGCGCAACCAGCTCAGACACAAGGCAGGAAAGGCCAGCCACTCCATTCATCGGCTGTTGGGCGACCCCAAGATCATCCCCGCTACATTATGCTACATTCAAACCACACGCCGCTTTGATAAATACACCGACGTAGCACCCCCCAGCCAATGACCATACTACTTACAGCCTCTACTCCAACCTGGACCGGCTCTCGCTTTCTGCCGGTCCCCCTATCTTTGAGGGATTGGCCCTCTAGTGCCTCCCCGGCCAATACTTTTACACCCCAGTCCTTCTGATATGCTCCCCCCTTTTTGATACTCAGACAATTCTATAGCCATGTATCTCGTAGTAGTAGTGCACCATAAGCGCCTAGCGCTTCGAGCACTTTAATTGATCTCTCTCTCTCTCTCTCTCTCTCGCACTCAATTGTCAAATGCATGCTTCCATGTCACTGCGACCCCTGACGCTCAACAAAAAATAGCACATCAGACGGTGGGAGAAACTTGAACCGCCTATTATCAACGAACCAGTGACGCTCAATTCGTACGCATACCAGTGTTCACCGGTCAATTTGAATCATCTCATCCTAGTTGCTCGTGATAGATGTCTGACAGAGTAAGGCAAACGACAGTTGCATCCATCGGTGGGCACATGACCAGATTTGTTTTTCGATGGCAAGATTGTCTAGATAGTAAGCTCAACCGAGAAAATAGCGTAGATAGGTCTACACGGGTACACGAGCGCGAATCAGACACATATAGTGCGGTGTTGGGCCTGGGCGAGAACCTGCTGGGTGAGTGGAGGAGTCTCCATGCAGCGCGCGTCGAAAAGCGCGTCGAAAAGTGCTACAATCTTGAAGCGCCGGGGCATGACCTCAAACCCCGTTCAAACGCCGCTTTCCCCATTGACAGAGGTCATGATAGTGCGCGCGCCTCGGCTACATCGCCTTCTGGACCGTTCGGGCCTTGACCACCAGGCATGTCATCTCCAGCAACTTCAGACCCTCCGCTGTACCCGCCCTCCTTCACTTTGACCCTCCCGCCAGCTGCATGCACTCGCACCTTGCCACGTCGACACCAAGAAAGCATTCATCGCTCTCGGCGCGTTTCAAACCCCGCGTAAATCTAGCAAGAACAGGAACTCCCGCATCCTTACTAAGTTCCAATCTCGAACCTCATGCAATAAAACCACCTCAAATCTCTTTCGAGAACACCCTATTGGAGAGAACTAAATAGGATTCGCTCAACAGGTATCAACCCTTTCCCCCATTCCCCGATAAACAGTGCAATATCACGCGGCGCGAGATGCCAGAAGTAATGCTTGCCTCAACTCCGGTCAAGAGAATGAGATATGCCCAGTATGTGCCTAGAAAAAAATTATAGTCAGTCGGACCAAGATTAACCAAACATGGAGAAGTTACTTAAAACCAACGTGGTGAGGTGCCAACCGATCAATGAAACTGTTGTTTGGCTTACTCCTTCAGACATGTATCACCAACCACTGGGATGAGGTGAGTTGAATTGACTGGTGCACTCAGGTTTTCAGCTGTGGCTACGGATTGAGTGGCACTGGTTTGTTAGTAACAGACGGTTCAAGCTTCTGGCAACGTCTGATGTTTCAATTTTTGTTCAGCGTCAGGTGGAGGCGTCCGTACACATTCAAGTAATTCTATTCTGAATTCCTACAACAGCCTGTTCCCGAAGGTGGTTCAAGATTATGAGGTTGAGATCGGAGCTCTGGCACGACGCTGAACAATCCCTGTTCGTTGTAAGGCTATTTCAAGTACTTGATATCATGTTTGATGAATGACGTCCATCGCGTTGCTGCGTATACATATCATTTATCATCAGGAGAAACCGTGCCAGGAATACTATCCACATCGGTTGCAATACGATCCAATCCTTTTATGGAGCCATGACTCTCATAAAGCTTGGACTTTCTGCCTCTGTCCATCAGCCTCTTATTCCAACACACGATCGGGTCCATCTCAACATTCACTCACTAGATGTCCTCTCAAGAGAGTAATCAAGTCTTAATCCAGCAGGAGACAGATTTGTGAGTACCGTAAACTGTTCAGTTTCAAGGAAATTTATGATCTGGACAGTTTGGCTGTGAATCATTCTTTGATTGCTGGGTTGGGTCAGCTCAGTAGTAATTTTATCTGGACCTCGTTGTGGTCTCACTCTTTGATATAGCACTCTTCGTTTATGACACACTCCTCACATTCAGTTATGAGAGAAAGCATATCTGGAGGAAGAAGCTTAGACTAGGGACAGTCCTATATATTTTGGCTCGCTATGGAGGGGTCATTTACTTCATGTTCCTCTTAATAATTAACAACCTCCCCCCAAATCTATCCATCAAGGTGAGTAGTTCTATGCCATGAATCACAAACAATTCACATTAATGCCGGTCCAGTAAGACTCCGATGATGTTTAACACAGAATCTAATGTCAACGCAGTGCATGTAATGATTTTGCGTACTTTATTGATGGTATTGCTTTTCTACCCCTTTTTGGACTCCAAGGTGACAATGGCTCTAATTTTCCATTCGCAAATTTATTTATGTATTGTACAAGGGCTTTTAATGGCACGGGCATATGCCGTCTCGAAGCTTAAGAGACTGACTGCTTTGGTGCTTGGTCTTTTATTTATTGGCGTTATTGGGTGTTTCTTGGTATGTATTGCATGCTCTCAATTTGTGATGACTAATAAAACTTGATCTGTACTGCACAGTTTAGTGCAACAATAAACAACTGTGCAACAAATGAAATGGACCTGAACAAGATTAACTTGTGAGTTATGTTGGTTGTATCCCTTCAAATCACTTGTCTATTCACATGATTTTCAGAAGTGAAGTTTCTTTGTTTCAATTCTGTTTTATACTTATGCATTCTCTAGTTACCACTATCAATGATGTATTGCTTATCCTTTTTGACACAATTGTTGTTGTAGTGACACTTTCCAATTCCTTGGGACACTTGAGGGAGTTGAGAGAGTTGAAAGAATTACACATCAAGTCCCTAACTCAGGTGTTCGTTGAGCAAAGTATGTTTCTCAGTGGTATAATAAATTGTGGCTGATTATTATAAAGGTGTGCTACGATATGGGTATCTAATTTTAATTGTTATTCCAACTCTGCATCTAATTCACAGTCAGGTTCGTGCTCACAGTAACCTTAACAGCAACCATCACAACCAAGGTATTTCTCAATAAAATCCTGCATAAAGTTGGCTGAGCAGTGATTATGAAAGGTCCTAAGAGTAAATGATTCATTTATAACTGGTGCAAATAACAAATTCATAAGATGTCAATAGCCTTCTATTGGCCAGATTCTTAATCCTCTGCAGAACAGGTAAAACCCCTGAAATATGACTATTTTGGTGACTTGACTGATACCTCATATAGCCTGTCTATCATTATCATCTGTCGAATTCATTTGGACCTCCAAGAGAACCATTCCCATCCTAATAGCACCACCCACTCGTCCTCTCATCCCATTGGTAGCTTCCATGCAGCTACACGACGGATGCATAATTCCATTATGGACGAATTCGGTGACCGGAACATCACCGAGTCAATTGATACTGGATTCCCCTCGTCGAATGGAATTGAGCTCGAGGATCTCCCCGCTTCCAATACAGATCGGATTGACCTCGATGAGTATCCATGGGCCGGGAGGAGTTTGGGAGAAACAGAGAACACCCTTCCTTCGGGATCGCAAAATTCTGGTAAGGTTGATTTATTATTTCAGCTGCGGTGGGTTGATCCAGTTCTTTGTAATGATTTAATTTTTTTTTCAGATGCTGTCTAAACAATATATGATTGAAAAGGGCATCGACATTCACATATTGGGTAACCAGGAGTAGTATGATAGTATTCACTGGGAGCTCAGGATGTCGTCCTAGAATATATATACGAATGTCCCCACTGATCATTTGGTGTAGATGGTTGTTTGTGATTATACTGTGATTACTGTAATTTATATTCAAAATGCCAGGGAATTTTATCTTATGTAGGCTGTTTCTTAAGGCGACCAATTGGTTCGAGAGTTTAGTAAATACATAAATAAGCAAACATATGCTAAATGTTTCTTACTGACTTAATCCAGCCTCAGCTGGAGTAACAGGGAGAGCCAGAAGGTTGTAATCAAGCAAGACGTTGCACATAGTTGTAAATGTGAGATTTTCACCCGCAGCAGTAATGCTGTCACCATGTCACCCTTGATAATTTTCGATAATTTTCCCTTCTTTTAGGACGACTTGTATAAGTCTACAGTTCCGTTCTGCACTTCAAAACATCAATTTCACTCCTCTTTAAGCTTGGTTGCTGTGCAATGCACGCCGACTTCTGACACCCCGTTTCCCGATAGTTACATCATCGTGTTGGTTGCTATTGCTATATCCAGCTCTCCCAACCTTCTCCGAGATTTCCCTCTTCCAACATCCCCACAACACCACACGCACACTCAGATCGAGGATATACCACCCAGAAATTGAGGTCTCGAGGATAAATGCGCCATCGAGGTTATTAAATTAAAACATCAAGTGAAATCCCAAAGACGGAAATCTAAAATATAACCCAAATATTCTGCGGCTCATTTGTCAGTTTTCCCCAGGATATGAAATGGATGGGCTTGCATCCTACGTATACTCCTAGTACCAGGACGGATCTCTATTTTTCATTCAAGGTATTGTTCTCACAATCTCAAGATTCGTCTGAGCTGAAATCTCAATAAGCTTTATTTAGGTTGGCGTCTTCCATCCTTTAAGTTTGATGGCTAAAATAACAGTGAGTAGCATTTTTGCCGCCACCTGCCTGATATCACTCCTCGTGAATAACGTTGACAATCGCTCGGGATATTGATGAAAGTATAAAGAACGAGAATGAATAAAATTAAATTCTAACAAGGTTCAAGCGTCATTATCACGCCCGAGGATGAGCCCACTCAATACCTTTCCCCGACTCACGATCACCCATTCTGTCGCCTCCTCGTCTATCCCACAACTAAAGCTAAAAAGTAGAGTATATCATGATCCATTGGAACCAATATCCCCGGGAGAGTTCTGACAATTTTCGACCAAGACATTCTGAAATTTCGGTATCATGATTTTGAAACCGATCCCGAGAGACGCCAGTGCCCACGTATCATGTTAATGGCTGGTTGAGGAATGGCATGGCGGAGGACAATGGTGGGGGCTTGCAAGTACACTTTTCAAATTTGAAGTTTAAGCGTTACCCGGGAAGCGTATTATCCATTATTTTATTTTTTTGAGAAAATTGGTGGGAGTGGTGCTCTTTTTCCTGCCATTGAAGAACACTTTCTCGCGATGCCAGATCTAGGTATAAGCAAGACAAGGTTATATGTAAAAGATGACCTATAGATCAGGACAAAGAAAACATAAGTGTTCGTATCGAAATGGTCGTAATCATTATGATAATGACGACCAACAAGCTGAGGTGGGGGGAGTGTTGAGGATAGCGAGCGATCCTCATGTAATATATTTCTTTTTAGCTTAACTCTGGTTGCGTCGATTAGTCATGACAGGTGATCAAGTGTCTCATTCTCTTGAGATGTATGTGAGAGGTATAGTAATATTTATGGACAGTGTGGGAGATATGGATTAGAAAGAAGGTTAGTTGGGAAACTTGGCCTATATCCTATGTGGGGTAGCTGGTGAATGTTGAATGTCGGGTGTTAAAGCAGGAACTGTATATGACAAGAGTAAGAGCATGGAGTGTAGAGTAAAGATTTATAGAGACTTTTTTGTCAATTTAGGCAGACCACAACAATAAACTTGAATTTCCCTCATTTCAGACTGATAGACAAAAGCAAACTGTGATCCTGTAGAAAGCTAGAATATATACCTCAGTCGAGTAAGTGGAACGAGACTGAGTATTTAACAATACCTAGAATATATAGCTGCATGTAATGAATGTATGTGAGTCCATGTTAAGTATATAATGTGAGTATCTCACCTCAGTCGAGTAAGTGAAACGCAACTGAGGAGATAGAAACCGTCTACGGTGATTATATACTATGGCGAATGTGGAATGTGACAATAAGGTAAAAGGTATGTGGGAGTGGAACTTGTGGAACGCAACACAATGACATGTGATTGATGAGTACCTACAGATTTCAACACTCCCCCTCACTGTGATGATGGGGTGTCATCAGTGACGAATAGGTCCGAGTCCAAGTAACAAAGTAAATTTCTCGTGTTTCGGTCGAGCAAGGGCTTTAGTCATGACGTCCGCCGGCATGTCTGGGGTTGGAAGGTACTTGAAGAGTTAGGATAAAAAGAAACATATTACATGAGGATCGCTTGCTATCCTCAACACTCACCCCACCTCAGCTTGTTGGTCATCATTATCATATGATTACGACCATGTCGATCCGAACACTTGTGTTTTGTTTGTCCTGATATACAGGTCATCTTTTATATATATAACCTTGTCTTGCTTATACCTAGCTCTGGCATTATGAGAAAGTGTTTTTCAATAGCAGGAAAAAGAGCACCACTCCTACCAATTTTCTCATAAAATATAATGGTCAATACGCACTCGTGTGATGCTTGAACTTCAAATTTGAATAGCTGTACTTGCAAGCCCCTTGAATATCATGATACCAATCTTTAAGAATCTCATGGATCTAAAATTGTCAGAATTGTCCCGTGGAGATTGGTGAAATGTATCATGATCAGCTCTACTTCTTAGCTGTGTGGGATAGACGAGGAGCCGACAAAATGGGTGATCATGAGTCAGGGAAAGGTATTGAGTGGGCTGATCCTCGGGCGTCATAGTGACGCTTCAACCTTGTTTGAATTTACCTTAATTCATTTTCGTTCTTTAACTGTTCTCAATATCCTAAGCGATTGCAAATATTATTCGCCGGGAGTGATTACAGGCAGGTGACGACACAAACGCTACTGAGTGTTATTTTGGCCATAAAACCTGAAGAATGGAAGGCCTCGACTGGAAAAAACCCTCTGTGCCTGCTATTGAGATTTCAGCTCAGACGAATCTTTAGATTCTGAGAACAATACCTTGAATAAAAGATAGAGATCCGTTCTGGTACTAGGAGTATACGTAGGATGCAAGCCCATCCATTTCATATCCTAGGGAAAACTGTCAAATGAGTAGCGCAGAATATTTGGTTTATATTTGAGATTGGCAACGTTGGGAGTCACGTTAAGATATCTTGAAGTTTTCATTTAATTACCTCGATGGCCCGTTTATCCTCGAGACCTCAATTTCCGGGTGATATCCTATATCTGAGTGGGGGTGTCAGGTTGCCGGGATGTTAGAAGAGGGAAATCTCGGAGAACGTTGATGGAGAGTGGAGATAGCGACAGGAAACAACACGATGACGTGCCTATCGTGCAACGGGGTGTCAGAAGGCGGCGCGCATTGCACAGCAACAAAGCTTAAAGAAGAGTGAAATTGATGTTTCGAAGTGCAGAACGGGACTGTAGGGTTATACATGTCGCGCTAGCGAAAACGATCGAAAAACTATCTAGTGCGACATGGTGACGCCGTTACTGCTTCGGGTGAAAATCTCACATTTACAACAATGTACAACTTGACGACTTGGTTGAATTACAAGCCTTTGGCTCTCCTTGTTACTCCAGCTGAGGCTGGATTGAGTCCATGAGAAACATGTAGCATATGTTTGCTTATTTGTGTATTTATTAAACTCTCGGACCAAGTGATCGCGGAAAGAAAGAGCCTACATAAGATAAAATTCGGTGACTTCTTTAGTATAAATTACAGTAATCACAGTATAATCACAAACAACCATCTACACGAAATGATCAGTCGGGACAATCGTAAGTATATATATTCTAGGACGACATCCTGAGCTCCCAGTGAATACTATCATACTACTCCTGGTTACCCAATATGTGAACGTCGATGCCCTTTTCAATCCTATATTGTTTAGACCGCATCCGAAAAAAAAATTAAATCATTACAAAGAACTGGATCAACCCACGGCAGCTGAAATAATAAATAAACCTTACCTCAATTGTGCGATCCCGAAGGAAGGGTGTTCTCTATCTCTCCCAAACTCCTCCCGGCCCATGGATACTCATCGAGGTCAATCCGATCTGTATTGGAAGCAGGGAGATCCTCGAGCTCAATTCCATTCGACGAGGGGAATCCAGTATCAATTGACTCGGTGATGTTCCGGTCACCGAATTCGTCCATAATGGCATTATGCATCCGTCGTGTAGCTGCATGGAAGCTGCCAATGGGATGAGGGGAAGGGTGGGTTGTCCCATTATGATGGGAATGCTTCTCTTGGAGGTCCAAATGAATTCGACATATGATAATGAGAGACAGGCTATATGAGGTATCAGTGAAGTCACCAAAATAGTCATATTTCAATGCTCTTACCTGTCCTGCAGAGGAGCAAGAATGTTGCCAAGGGTAGGCTATTGGCAGTTTATTAATTCATTATTTGCACCAGTTATATCCAATGAATCGTTTACTCTTAAGACCTGTCATGATGACAACTCAGCCGACTTTATGCAAGATTTTATTGACAAATACCTTGTTTAGGATGGTTGATGTTAAGGTTACTGTGAGCACGAACCTGACTGTGTATTAGATGCAGATTTGGAATAACAATTAAAAATTAGATACCCATATCGTAACACACCTTGATAATAATTAGCCACGATGTATTATACCACTGAGAAACGTACTTTGCTCAACGAACAGCTGAGTTAGGGACTTGGTGTGCGATTCTCTCAACTCTCTCAACTCCCTCAAGTGTCCCAGGGAATTGGAAAGCGTCACTGCAACGACAACTGTGTCAAAAAGGATAAGCAATACATCCTCGATAGTGGTAACTAGAGAATGCATAAGCATTTTCTACAGAATTGAAACAAAGGAAGCTTCACTTCTGACAATCATGTGAATAGACATGTGATTTGAAGGAATCCAACCAACATAACTCACAGGTTAATCTTGTTCAGGTCCATCTCAGTTGGAAAACAGTTGTTTATTTGTGCAAAAAACTATGCAGTACAGATCAAGGTTTATTAGCCATCACAATGTGAGAGCATGCAACACAAACCAAGTAACACACAATAATTCCAATAAGTAAAAGACCAAGCACCAAACCAGTCAGTCTCTTAAGCTTGGAGACGGCATATGCCCGTGCCATTAAAAGCCCTGGTGAAATACAGAAATAAATTTTCGAAAGGAAAATTAGAGCCATCGTCACCTTGGATTCCAAGAAGGGGTAGAATAACAATACTATCAACAAAATAAACAAAATCATTACATCCACTGTGTTGACATTAGATTCTGTGTTAAACATCATGAGAGTCTTACTAGACCCGTATGAGCGTGAATTCTTTGTGTTCCATGGCATAGAACTACTCACCTTCATGGATATATTTGCGACGAAAATGTTAATTATTGAGAGGACCATGAAGAAGATGAACCCTGCATGGCGAGCCAAAATATACAGGACTGATCCTAATCTCAGCTTCTTTCTCCAGATATGTTTGCTCTCATAAGTGAATGTGAGCAGTGTGTCATAAACCAAAAGTGCTATTTAAACAGTGAGATCAGAACGAGGTCCACATAAAATTACTACTGAGCTTACCCAACGCAGAAATCAAAGAATAGCGTTCAGCCAAACTGTCCGGATCATAAATTTCCTCGAAACCGAACAGTCTAGGGTACTCACCCATCTGTTTCCTGCTGGATTAGGACACGATTACTCCCTTGAGAGGACATCTAGTGAGTGAATGTTGAGAAGGACTGGATTGTGTGTTGGAAGGAGAGCCTGATGGATAGACGCAGAATGTGCAGGCTTTATGACAGTCATGGCTAGGTGAAAGCTATGGACATCATTGGAACCAACGGAGATAGTATCTCTAGCGCGGGACACTGGAGATATGTGGAGGCAGCGTCGCAATGGAGGTCACTTCTCAATGAGGACAGTATCTCTGACATGGTACACTAGAGGATATGTAGGGGCAACATTTCAACAAGGGACATTTACCAACGAATCCAGGATCTTTTCCGTGGTACACTGGATGATATGTAGAGGTAGCATCGCAATAGAGGTCATTTATGTCAGATGATAACAAGAGCAGGAAATTTCCACGTCGTTAATAGGTTCCAATCTCTAACATCATGCAAGAAAATAACCTCTTTGAAAACCCACATAGCATTCGCTCACCATGTATCAACCGTTCTCCAAATCCGCCGCAAAAAGTGCTATATCACGCGGTGCGAGAAGCTTGAACTGCTCAGGGGATGCGCAGCTAGAACAATGTATGTCTCAGCTCCGACCAAGAGACGCTATGCGCTTAGAAAGAATGAATGGTGACGGGAACAAAGATTAACCATAATGAGTTACTTCGTTGGATATAGGTTCTAGGGGCAACATTTCAACAAGGGACATTTACCAACGAAGCCAGGGTCTCTGCCGTGGTACATTGGATGATATGTAGAGGTAGCATCGCAATAGAGGTCATTTATGTAAGATGATAAGAAGGGCAGGAAATTTCCGCGTCTAAGTTCCAATCTCTAACATCATGCAAGAAAACAACCTCTCTGGAAACCCACATAGCATTCGCTCACCATGTATCAACCGTTCTCCAAATCC
>QLPG01011072.1:0-15164 GCA_003314385.1 Gomphus sp. MG54 | reverse complement strand
GGATGAGCGCCGACGGAGTCTGATTTGGAACATGGTTGAGATCGGTCGCTTTACTGTCATTGAGAGGAAGCAAGGTCACGTTCGGGGTGGAAAGTAATGTTCGGATGATAGCCCTTGTTGGCGTAGAAGGGGGAGATTCCTGTTGTTGCATTGGGGGCATTGTTGTATGCAAATTTGGCAATGGGTGATAGTTTGTACCAGTTGTTTTGCTGGTAGTTGCAATATACTCGGAGATACTGTTCGAGGGTTTGATTCATGCATTCAGTTTGTCCATCCCCTTCGGGGTGATATCCTGACGTGAAGTAAAGCTTCATGTCCAAGGCTTTGCCAAGGAATTGGAAGAATGAGGAGACAAACTTGGATCCTCAGTCCGAGGTGATATTGTGAAGGTACTCCATGTTTTGAGAATACATGTAAGACAAAGAGTCTGGCAAGGGTTGGGGCGGTGATGTCAAGCCCCGGATACCAAGCTCTGGTTCACTCGGTAGTACCAACCGAACAACCCTTGCCTTTTAGTCCCACACACCAGTGACAAGGCATCCCTCGCCAGTATATGGCCTCGGTCCAGTACATTTGGCTCATCGTTTGGTTTACTTTCCTCATCCTGTCCCCTCTCTTTTTTGTCATTCCTTCATTCCCTATCCTTCCCCTTGTCTGTTTACCTTTGGGACATTCACTCCTTGTTGCCACTCAGCAGTAGCACTATTGTTTTATGTTCAGGCCACTCCCATTGTTCTATTCTCATTCACTCTTTTGTCCTCAGCCATACTTCATTGTTCTATTCTCATTCACTCTTTTGTCCTCAGCCATACTTTATTGTTCTATTATCATCCACATTCCTTGTTCTATTCTTGATCATTGTGGACAATACCTCCACATGATTCTTCATACCTTATTGTTCTCCATTCCTTGTGCCACTCTGTTCCACATCTCACTTATTAGCCTATATAAGTAGCCAATGTATGTAGATGGTTCTTCGTTCTGGAAATCAACTAGGTTTACGCCTTCTTGTCCTCCCCTCTCCTGTCCCAAGTCCTTTACCTGGGCCGACACTCTCGGCACTCTCCCAGGTATTCCTCTGTCCCAAATCGGTGGCATGCATGGGAAGTAGGGCGCAACGCACGAGCACGTTGAAGCCATGCCACTACTTCTAGCCTGCAGGACCTGGCCTTTACCCGTCCAACCCCTTCGGCTTTCCCGAGGCCTGCCAGTATGTCCGGAGCCTGACAGGTGATTGTGTCGACGGTGGGGATGAAGAGGGACTGCTTTGTTAGGCAGTCTACGATGATGAGGATAGTGTCGTAGCCATCCGAGGTGGGCAGTTTCTCTATGAAGTCCATAGAGACGGAGTTCCAAGGTTGTTCGGGGATCAGTAATTGCTTGAGTAGCCCATAAGGGCGATGTCTCTGTGGCTTAGACCTCATACAAGTGGTGCAAGATTTAACATAGGACTTAATTGAATCTCGGAGTTCGGGCCAGACATAGTCTCTTCAGATGAGTTCTAATGTCTGATTCTGGCCAAAATGTCCTGAGATTGGGTGGTCGTGTTTGTCTTGTAGGACTCGGAGTCGGAGAATTCCATGATCAGGGACATGGATTCTTTTATCGAGGAGGAGGAGTCCGTCCTTGGAGATGGTCCATTGATCGGTGAGGTTGTCCATTCGGGACGAGGCTATGGGGTCTTCTCAGAGTGAGGTTTGGACGTCTTTATGGAGTTGTTCTACGTCCATGATTATTGTGGCTTGCATTACTGGAGTGTACAAGGAGGTGGCTCAGAGTGACGATACAAGTTGTTCCATTATAAAGACTGGTCAGAGGTTGTGTGGATTGATCTTGGCATAGTCGCTTCCTCCCTCTTTAGGGTAGACATCCCATCGTCTAGTCAGTGCATCAGGTTTAGCACCGAGGCGACCGGGTCGGAAGCGGATTACCATGTTGAACTGGGAGAGATATTTGGACCATCGGACCTGCCGACAGGTGAGTAATTTGGTTGTTGAAAAATATTCTAAATTCTTGTGGTCAGTGACAACGTCAATTGGATCTGCCGAACCTTCTAGGTAGTGTCTCCAGGTCTTGAAGGCTTCAAAGATAGCCAGTAGTTCTTTGTCATGTACATCATAGTTTAATTCCAGAGGGGTGAAGGTTCGCGAGTGAAAGGCTATCGGGTGGATGTCGTTGTCCGTTGGCGATATGGTGGAGAGAATTGCTGCGAGGGCGTAGTCAGAGGCATCGGACTTGACAATGAGTTGAGATCCGGGGATCCACTGTTGTAGGATCGGTGCCATAGTGAACGCCTTTTTGAGTGTCTTGAAGGATGTTCTGCAATTCTCAGTAAAGTTCCACAGAGTATCTTTTTACATCAGACGAGTTAGTGGCACTGTGATGTTGGAGTAGTTGAAGATGAAGCGTCGGTAGAAGTTTGCAAATCCGAGGAAAGACTGAATGTCTTTGATTTTTCAGGGTTCGGGCCATTCCTGGATGACCTTGACTTTGTCGTCGGCCATGGTCAGGCCCTTTGGAGAGAGGATGTATCTGAGGTACTCCATGGTGTCGGTGTGGAAGAAGCACTTGTCTGCCCAGGCATATAAGTGGTTTGCCCGGAGGCATCGGAGAACTTCTTTGACGTGGTTTCTATGTTCTTCTAGATTGTCGGAGTAGATCAGGATGTCGTCTAGGTATACTAGTTAGGGAATAGCATGGGTTAGACTAACCCGCATGGGTCACTGGGTCGGGTGCCCCTGGGTTTGGGTGCGGGTCAAGCCGAGAGCACCCGTGACCCGGCCTAACCCGGCCTAACCCGCCACCTCAACTATGTACGCATGCGCACGACACGACCACCCCGACACCAACGCACCAATACCAATGCGCCATTCGCGCACATGCCGATACCAATGTGCCGTATGCGCACGCATATGACACGCACGCGTGCGGCATGTTCATGCCATATGTCACGTGCACGTACAACGCGTTCATGTTGTACGGTGCATTTGTGTCGTACGTCACGTGTGCATATGGCGCGTTTGTGTCGTACATCGCATGCGCATACAGCACATTTGTGTCATATGTTGCATGTGTGTACAGCGTGTGTGGGTGCGGCGCGCACCCGACACCCATCGACCTGTGAGAAAAAACCCATGGGTTGACGGGTTTGGGTTTCCCATGGGTCAGGTGTGGGTCACCCACATTTGACCCGTGGGTGACCCGTGCCATTCCCTAATACTAGTACAGACAGATCTAGGAGGTCGGAGAAGATGTCGTTCATGAATCACTGGAAGGCGGCTGGGGAGTTGGTGAGTCCAAAGGGCATCA
The DNA here is from genome assembly GCA_003314385.1 of Gomphus sp. MG54. Classification (NCBI taxonomy): domain Eukaryota; kingdom Fungi; phylum Basidiomycota; class Agaricomycetes; order Gomphales; family Gomphaceae; genus Gomphus; species Gomphus sp. MG54. Next base: position 11,855 of record QLPG01011072.1, on the reverse strand, counting down.
CACTCCATTTAAAAGATCCATAGCGTGTGCGGAAGGCGGTTTTCCATTCGTCGCCTTTTCAGATGTGTACCAGGTGGTACGCATGTCAGAGATCTATCTTGGTGAATATTCGGGCCTTTCGGGGACTGCCCAGGAGATCAGAGATTTGGGGGAGTGGGTAGCGATCCTTCTTTGTTATTTTGTTTAGTCCGTGAAAGGCGATGCATAAGCGTAGTGATCCATCTTTCTTTCAGGCAAAGAGGACTGGAGCGCCCCCAGGGGAGCATGAGGGTCGTATAAACCCTGTAGATATGTTCTCATCTAAAACTCTCGGAGGGACTTCAGTTCACTTTCGGAGAGAGAATAGATCAGACTGAATGGGGGTGATGTGCCTTCCTCCAGTTCGATCTTGAGATCATATGATCGGTGAGGGGCTAAGGTGTTGGCCCAAGTTTTGCTGAAAATGTCTTTGAACTCATGGTACTTGCTTGGGACATTACTCAGGTCTATCGGACCTTCTTCTTCAGAGTCTTGGCGGTCGGAGAGGAAGAGCTGGAAGGTTTGTGTACCTTCCATTCTTGATATTTGGGCACAGGCTGCTGCGTTGACTAGGGCAACCTTTGGTGCCACAAGCTGGGGTTTTGGAGGGGGCGGAGTTTCGGATGAGCATGGAGTCGTAGCTGCTGGCTTGGATGGTACCTGGAGATTAGTTGTGGTTGGAGAGCCGAATGATATACTTCCCAATACCTAGTCAATCAATGGATTGTAGCAGGTGAGCCAGTTGTGTCCGAGGACTGCAGAGCAACTAGAATCCAATGGAGTTATGTAGAACGTAATTGTGTGTTGCGGGGGACGAAGTTGGCTTTGAGTTCAGAGACAAATTCCTGGTAATCGTAGAGCCAGTAAGGGTCTTCTTTGGAGGAGAGACCGGGTTTGAAGTAATCCAAGGCAGTGCCAGTTAGGTACGATAGTACATAGGTTACTTTGGCACTGTCGGAATCAAAGGCGTCAGGACGGTCTCGAAAGTTCAAGGTGCACTGCACCAGGAACGGCTGTAGCTTCTTGGCGTCGGAGCCATCGAAGGGGTTGGGGTCTCGAATCTTGGTCCAAGCTGATGATTTCTTTGAGCCAGACAGATGTTTGGCTAACATGGTGATGGCTTCCACCAAGTTGGCTTCAGCATTGGTGTCATCCGAGGGTGGCATTGGGTTCTCTAGGAGGGGGTTTGACGAGTGTTTGGATGGTGGGTCTGGGGCTGGTGGAGGGTTTGGTGGCGTATGGACATCAGGTTCTGCGGCAGGTAAGTTTGGGGTCAGGGATGTGCGGCATACCAAAGCTTCCGTAAGTCTTTGAACGGGCTCTGATTCATTCGCTGTGTCTCATAGACGATCAGGAGTGTGAGTTCGAATATACTGTTAGTGTCCGAGTTCGCATCAGGTCCGAGCTGATGTAAGTTGGTCCGAGTCATGTGTTCAGAGTCGTTAGGACTTGGCTTCAACTTTGATGTTGCGCCCTCCTCGATCGTCAGTCCTTTATTTCGGAGGTTCGGAGAAGATAAGTTTTTGGAGTTCAAGAGTGAGTGGGAATACAAGTCGATATTTGAACTAAGTTATAGTACAGAAGTCTGGAGGTATTTATACATACAATCCTTATTGTAACTAATTAGGAATGATCAAGAACACAACAAGACGAACAAAAACGGAGTACAAGAGGAATATACATTGGTGTTACACTAAGACTATTGTTTGATGAAAAAGGAAGATGTCCGAGGTCCGAGATTAACAATGCTGGTTGGACTCGGAGGTGGCAATGTAGGTTCGTACTTGGTTCGGAGTAGGGTCCCTTTGTAGTGCCCTATTTCGGATGTCCGGGATGTCAGAGTTATATCGCGGATATAACAATATGCACCTCATGTATCTGTCTTGGTGTCACATGCTCCTGTCAATTCACTCCACTCATTTATGTCACACCCCATATGCTCGCTATTCCATTCCATCTTCATGTACGTTTAATATCCTTTCATTTATGTTTCGCTCTACTTTCATTTATTCGCAATTCCGCTCAGTCTCTTATATCCAATCCACTATTACGTTCCTTAGGGTAACTCCATTGGGAATTGGAGTGACACGTCACTCCCCAATGTCATGGAGGAGATCATTATTTGGGGCATAGTATTTCTGTTCTCGCTTTTCACAATCCTTGGCTTTTACATTCTATTATAGGAATCTATTCAACTCCTAGTAGATTTGAAAGTAGTATAAAGATCTTGTACTTTAGTAGTTCAGTCTTCAGTCAGATAATCAACCTTGATTCTCTACCAGTTAATTCTCTGTCTTGCTTTTCTGAAATTAGGGCTTGTGGGTGCAACATATAAGTTGAAGCCTTGCCCTGCCCTGAACCTTGCCATTGTTTCACCTTTGGGAGATTTTATGTATAATTACGATTACGTCATTCCTTCGTGTCATAACACAAAGGAAGGCAAGATGTACCACAATATAAGGTAGGGGACAAGGTTTACTTGGAAGGCCTCAATGTCACCACCAACTGACCCTCAAAAAGACTAGAAGACAGACATTATGGCCCATTACCAATTGTGGCAAAAGTGGGAAAATGTGCCTATAAACTTTAACTACCCCCCAATTGGAGGAACATCCATCCTGTGTTTAATACTGTCCTTCTACATGCTGCCTGAACACCCACATCCTCTATACAACAAAAGCCAACACCCCCTCCACCAGTAGTGACACCAAAAGGAGTGGAGTATAAGTAGAGGAAGTTGTGGACTCCAGAATGCATAGAGGAGTACTGCAATATCTGGTAAAGTGGGTTGGGTACCCCAGAGAAGAGAATTCATGGGTTCCAGAGAAAAATATGAGGAACACAAGACAGAAAATACAAGAGTTCCATAGGCAATTCCCAGAAGCACCCAGGTGCATAGGCCATATCTTCCCCAGACTACCCTTGCACCTGTACAAAACCCAGGAGTGCAGGTGATGTGTGAGAGGATGCGCAATGTGATGATGCACAGAGGCACAGGTGATGCATCTGGAATGTGTGTGCAGTCAAGAGGTGTGGGCAGCATGCAGAAGTCCATTGCACATTCAGTGGTGGTGGGTGTGACAAGTGGGAACAATGAAAGTGTGATGACAGGTGCAGCAGGTGTGTGGGTGAGGGCTGGGAGGTGCACCGGCACGAATGCAGCAGAAGGCATGAGCAAGTGCACAGCAAGTGTGTGCTAGTACAAGTGCACGTGGTGGGAAATGGTGCAACAGACTGGTGCCACAAGAATACAGCAGCAGGCACGAGCAAGTGTACACAGCAAGTGGCAAGTATGTATAGTGAGTGGTGGGTTTTTGGCAAATGGGTGTGAGCAAATGTACGGTGAGCATGTGCTGGTATGAGTGCATGCAGTGGGAATGTGAGCATATGCTGGTACAAGTACATGTGGTGGGAATGTGAGGGAATGCAAGTGTACACCAGTATGATTGCACAGAGCAGATGCAATGGATGAGCACTGTGAATGTGCACCAGTATGAGTGTGTGTGGTGGAGGTGATGGATGGGCACAGAGAGTGTGCACCAGTATGAGTGCACATGGCAGATGTGATGGATAGGTACTATGAATGTGCAAAGGTGGGAAAGTGAGGGCCAGGAAGTATACAGGTGTGGGTGCAAGCCAGTGCAACTATGCACGAATAAAGCTGGGAGGTGTGCAGGTGTGAACACACATGAGCACAACAAAACCATAAACCATGTCACTGCACACACCAATGCGATGAGGAAACAACATGTAATAGTTGCACATGCCAGTACAACGAGAGAAGGATCCATGGCTAGCAGAGAGCTCCAGAAAGGTGCCAGTTCAGGGAAGCTGACACACACACTGGTGCAACAAGAAGACTAACTAACTAATCTGTGACCCCTGCTTTACCTTCTTCTTGCAAAAAGGATGCCCCACCAATCATGCACACCAGCACGATGGCTAGGACAAGTGCAGGGGTTGCTTACCTTCTTCTCACCACCTCTTTTGGACAAGACCATGGGTGGGAGAGATGACAAATGAGCAAGACAGGCACCCATACCAAAGAAACACTGACCCTCTAACCTGGTATTTTGGATCACCCAGTAAACAGGCAACAGTCAATCCATGCATCATCAATGAGGACATTGAACTTAAAAGGGGGGATAATGTCATGATTTCTCTACTCCTCTCTCTATTGCTTTTTATTTGACTCTGGTACTCCACCAGACCACATGTACAGTTCTTAGGTAATTAGTTAGAACTCAGCGTTGAGCTGGTCAATACACCAACAAGTAGCATTGCTTATTTCCCTCTTCTGCTCTCAAGTATTGACGCTCTTGTTGTTGCTGACAATATCCTCCCATCTGAAGCCCTTACTTGAGCCAACACTCTTGGCACTCTCCTGAGTCCCTCTTCCCTCTGAAATCAGTGGCACACATGAAAAGTAGGGTGCAATGCATGAGTACATTGAAACCAGCCACATCTGATCAGTCTACTGGACTTGGCTGATGTACCAGTCAGCATCATGAAGTCAGTACTTTTTCATTAGTACTCAGCCCATGCATCCTCAGCACTTCCCATGCTTGACAACATGACACCAAGCTTTGGTTCACTCAGTTGTACCAGCCGAATGATCTTCACCATCTAATCCCACACACAAGTGATAAGTCATTCTTCACTAATATGTGGTCTCAGCTCAGTACATTCAGTTCATCAATTGGTTCATTCCCCTTCATCCCCTTCATCCCATCCCCTTCTATCACTTATTCTTTTATACATCATTGTTTCTTTCCATTTCTATTATGTTCTATGCTTGGTCATCAACCAAACTTTTGATATCTTGTTTCCATGTCTTATTCTTTTTGCATACTTGGTTGCATTACCCTGTAACATGTCAAGGTCATTCATCCCCAGTTTCTTTGACTATATAAGTAGTGCATCAATGTATGTATTTCTTCATTCTGATAATCAACTATAGCAATCCTCAATACTCTCATCTAAGTCCTTACTTGGGCCAAAACTTTTGGCACTCTCCTGAGTTATCTTCCCTCTGAAATCCAGTGGCCTTATGGAAAAAGGGTACAATGCACAAGTGTGTTGATGCAAGCAATGTCCGTTTGGTCTGTGGACTAGGCTGATTCAACAACAGCATTGTGTCCTTGGTACTATTGCACTAGTACTTGGCTCACACATTCTCAGCACCTTGGTGCTTAACAACTAGCCTCAATTTGCTTCTGCTTTGAGATGATGTGCATGTCCAGCTCTCTGGAAAGGGACTGGCAACTTGGCCCCCTGCTCAAGCTAGTGCTAGGGGCTGGCTCAATGCATATGTGCAGGTGAAACACTCACCCACATATGTGCCTACTCCTCAGTGGTTGACTATCACTGAGGAGATGAGCCTAGTTTATTATTTAGTGTAATTTCAAGATTATTTCTTTTTTATTTCTTTTGTAGTGATAACTTCTAGGTATATCTATATGAAACAGCAGTAGTTGCCTATCACTGTGGAGTGATAAATTCTATATTGTCCAGATAAATCTCTGTGCTGAAAGTTGCTCATTTCCCTTCACCAATTTGGGCTTTTGAGGTTCCACAGTTTCTATCAGCACCTGTGGTGGTTAACAGGAGCAACCTTGATCTGTTTGTGTTGAAATTTTGGTGGTGCTGACCAAGGACTGTGGACAGAGCAACTGTTTGGCTTGAGCAGAGGTAATGGCTCATTGCAAACAGATGAAGGATTACAAAGCATATGTGACTAATGTGAAATGGTAACCAATGCACAGATGCCGGTCGATTTATTCCAACAAAAGTATGATACTAATTAGCATACCAACAGTAGTTGCTTAATTGAGGGGTGAAAAGAGCATTTTCACTCAATCCTTATATAATTTTCAGGGAAGGAGCAGTTTCTGACCCAGCAGCAAAATAATCAATGCATGAAATAAATAAAATGTGAGACTTCCCATGCGATCTTGACAGGAATTTTCCAAATTGGGCCTAGGATGGCCTCAGCAGAAAAATAATTAATGCGCGAAAATAAACAATAAATGTGAGACTTGCCATAAGATCTTGACCGGGATCTTTCCAATCGGGCCTAGGAAGCTGCATGTGTGGCCACTGGTGCTGGCTGTGCTTGATGCCGCGCAGAACAGCAAGCACAACAAATGTGGCTGGTCTTGTCCGGGACACGCAGGGACGTACCCTGCTCCCATGATATGACAGATCACCCACACTTCCCGGGTGTAGTAGATTGTGGTAACACACTATTGTAAATGAAATATCCCAGATCACTATTGAGAGCAATGACAGTAATAGATATCCCCTTTCAATCTTTTTGCATCTCTGATATGATACGGACATAAAGGTGACCTACACTGCCATAGTTCCTCAGTTTTCACAATGGAACTTACACTATGTTAGTTGCACTTACAATTATTTGGTATACATGATGGGATGAGACTACATGTGATAAAATGGTCCTATGTGAATGAGTAGAGGAAATATTATGATGGGAAGTGGTGGAAAAATGAAGAGAAGTACATGAAAAGTGCTAGGGAGAGTCTTTGTAATATTTGGGGATGTAGAGGATGCGATGTAAATTGTTTGGGTGTATGTCGGTGTCTGAACGTTTGCTTCCACTCTGCGCGCTTTGGCTTATTTCCATAACGTGATGGGTCGGTCGCGAGCTCGTGATGGCAGTACGTAGGGAGATAACGAGAAAGAGTTGCCCTATATGGTGTGTGTGTGTGCTCGGTGTAGTGGTTCGGCTCGGCTCGGATGCCCTGTAAGGGATCCCTCGACTTGAGATGGGACTTGTGATGCAAGTGTGCCCCTTGGTGTTCACGATTTGACTTGATATCGGATGTGTGAACTTATATAATGAATTGTTTCAGGAATATGATAGTGAGGTTTGATATAACGAGCAAGGGGAAGTTTGGAAGGAGTTGTGTGCTCAATAGTAGTTTTCCCGACATAATCACCATTCCAGCTTTCATCACTCCGAAATTCGGATGAATTGCATAAAACAGTTGTATATTGATCTGAGATGTTCCTTCAGCTTGAAAACATGCATGTTAGACACACGAGTGATGGCGCGTAAGAGGTAGTTCTTGATTGGGTATGGTGAATATAAACCAGCCTAGGTGGCAGGTGAGAACGGACATACGATACAGACGGGAGATGGCGTTTTCAAAAAAAAAAAAAAAAATCGCGACTGGATGCGCAAGAAACACCAGTAGTCAGTGTAGTCAGTGTACTAACTTAGAACCCATACTATGTGGCCGTTGGCGAGTTCCGAGTCGGAGCGTTACGCGGTGGATGGAGAGATGGCCGACTCGGTAGATAACAGGATGGAACTAGCGGCTCTACATGATGGAAGGAAGATGTGTATGGTGGCTAGGTATTAGATGATGCATTGGATGAGCAGATCTAGGATTAGAGTTCATGCAAAAGGAACATTTCTTTGCCAGGAACAATTACCACACAACATATACGGTCACGTCGAACATTGGGTCTAATCATGGCTAGCATGCACCTACGGGGATGGAACGAGCAGCTCTACATGGTCGCAGAAAGATGTGCATTGTGGCGAGGTATTAGATGATGCGTTGAATGAGCGGATCTAGTATCAGAATTTGTGCACAGGGGAGATTTCTTTTTCAGCCTTGGTTGGAACAGCTACCGCACAACATACATGGTCAAATGGGGCAAACGCCAGGTCTGATCATAGCTGGCGTGCACTGCACGAGGCGCATCTCTGAGGTGGTGCAGCCTTTAATGTTTCATTTGTGGTGCCACAAAATGCTGCATTCTTACGCAGAAGGGGTTGCCCCTGGTGTCCAGACTGGCAGGAAGAGGAACGCTTATTCTAAAGCCTGTTTCTTCTTGTTCTAGCAGTCGCTCGGCGCCTAGACTGGCAGATAGATCTTCGTCAAAGGAACAAGTACCGAGCAACACACATTAGCCTTGAGGAAATTGGCCCCCACTACAGACGCATCGCCAGGAACAGGGAAAGACTCGGAAACCGGCGCCGCTATCCCCACAGGCGCCAGCATCAAGATTGAGCTCTTGTCGTGATGATGGAACACATTCTCCGCTGCCACCTGGCACAATTGGTCAGAAGAATGAATCAGAACACGGCGGCGGCGGCGGCGAGGATTTGCCCGATCCGATCTGACAACATCGAACCTGACATCCGTCGATGAATTGGAAATTGAACACAATAACTCAGGTCACTCGGCAATCCCGCCACATGCGTGATATTTCTTGGCCGGCATGTAGCACGATTTACCAGAAGCAAACTTCTTCGGTCGGACTGACTGCAGCTTTTCCAGAGTTCATGCTAATATTTTGGCCCGGACTTTTTGGCCTGAAATGTTCATCGCACACGCCGTCAGTGTGCCGGGACTTTTCTCCGAGATTACTGTTGATATGAGGTCAAAATCCTGAATTTGATACCCTAGGAGCCATTTCGGTTGTTCGGGAAGCTCTGATTGCCTCTTTAGGCCACTGGCAGGCTTATCTTAAATTTGAAGATAGAGTTGATAGATGATCTCTGATTTAGCAGGCCGGCAAAACTATCTTGCTGATGGGGTCTTTGTCCACTGAGAGAGTGATCTTTAATGAAAAAAAATAGAGTTTAAAGATGTGGTTTTGATTTAAGTCCCCTCACTCTAGAAATCTATAACCCACTGTTCTTGCAGCATTCTTGCAGACTATCAACACCACAAATGTCAGACCACCCATCAACTCCGACCCCCCCCACGGATGCTACTTTCCTATATACCTGGCTTGGATATTACCTGACAGATAGTTAGTACCCCTAATACCAGTTCCTGTCCACTCTCCAGGGGTCATCACACCACCACAATCCCCTGATGAGATTATGAGCAAATTGCAGTAGGTTTGAAGAATTTATAGGCAATCTATTTAATTTTATCTCCTCAGTGTAGTCAACAACTGAGTGTATATTCGGAAAATATACCTATTTAATTTTATCTTACAAAAAGAATAAAGAAATTAGCCTTAAAGGCTTGTACAATATATTATATAACTCACCTCCTCAGTGTAGTCAACAACTGAGGAGGGAGGCATGTGCGGGTTGTGTTTCACCCACATATACCCTGCAACCGGCCCTTGACCCTATCGAAGGTTTGAGCCAGGCTGCTGGTTCCAAACCCAGGGAGCTGGCCACACTAGTCGCGTCGTGCGTGGGCAAGCGCCCGTAAATATCGTACATAGTAAAAAATGAATAACTCCCTCAATTTTGAGGGTAAAAATACAAATTAAAATGGGAAAAATTAGGAATTCAAAAGCGCACAGAATGATACCGAAATTGATATATTATTACAATATATTGAGATTGGTCTCTCAGGGGTGAGATGCAAGTTTGCACCCAACACGCCCCCTCAAGCTCAATATATGCCGAGTTTTTCGGTGAGAATCTTCATTCTGGGTCCTGGTAAACCCTTTGTGAGGATGTCTGTGAGCATTTGATCGGTTGGGAGGTATTCGATTGTGATCTTCCTCCCCTCAATCGTATCTCTGACAAAGTAGAGTCGTATGTCGAAGTGTTTCGTCCTCGAGTGTTGTTGATTACCATAAGCAATAGTAATAGCTGATTGGTTGTCAGTATATATTTTAATAGGATTTTTAATGGGCTGGAAAATTTCGGTTATTGTTATGGACCATGCAGCCAAGCAAACCCACACTAAACCCCACAACCACCTGCACCGTTTCCAGGACCTTTCCGATCAACCAAAGCCCGAACAACTAATTTCCGAATGTCCGAAACACATTCCGAGGTCCCGTGATTCCGACCCTCCGTAGACCGCGAATCCGACCCTCCGAAGACTCTGGAAATCAAGGTTCCATTACGATTGATAACCGACGCGCAGAACTATCGTGTACCTCACTCCCTTGTTCTCCCTTATATTGACCCCTTGTACTCCCTTTTCCCCTTGTTTTATGACCGTCAAAGATAGTACAAGGATAGTCACTTGTATATAGTCTCCCAGTCGACTAGACTGTTCGCTAGTACGAATATCGATTTAGTCTCCCACCAGTTTCCAATTCACTTCCGGTAAACTCCCGCTTCCTTTTCCGAAATTAGGGACAGACGATCGAGGAGGGTGCAACACATAAGTTGAAGCCAAGTCCCTTCGACCTCGAACACCTCAGTGACCGGATTGAACTATTCTGCGACCTACCCTAAGTTCCCGGCGCCTCCGTCCCCGTCCATAGTCCATCCGACTTCTGTCTCAGTCCTTGGCCCCGTTACGGACCTTGCGCTAACCCGGATAACCCCTTCGGAAGTACTAGCTAAGCGCCTGACACATGGACTTAACAGTTATGAAGTTCTTGAGCCAAATGGCTTCTTTTGTGGCATGAGTCATGGCAATAAATTCTGCTCCAGTAGATGAGAGTGCCACTATCGTCTGCTTCTGACAGCTCCATGAGATGCTCCCGGAGTCAATCTGGAATATGTCGGCTGATATGGAGTGTCTGTGGTCTTGTGAAGCCCAGTCGGCATTTGAGTATCCTACTAGGCCATCTCGACTCTTCCCCAAGACTAGTTTTTTTATCTTTTGTGCCCTTTAAGTACTTAAATACTCTTTTAACTGCATTCCAATGAGCAATTCCCGGGTTCTCTAGGAACTGTGATAATAATGAAACAGCAAATGAAATGTCTGGATGGGTAGCTACAGCTGCCTACATGAGTGAACCAATCGCCTGCTGGTAAGGAATCTTTTCCATGTTTTTCTTGTCGGCTTCAGTAGTCGGGCATTGTTCTTTAGATAATTTGGAAGTTGGATCCAATGGAGTGGTATGCGTTTTGGCGTCTTGTAGGTTAAATTGATCGAGTATCTTGTCAATATATGCTTCTTGAGAGAAGCTTATCGTTCCGGCTGTTTTATCCCATTTGATCTTCAGATTAAGGAGCCAGTGGATTTCTCCAAGATCTTTCATCTTGAAGATGGCTTCGAGATCATCTTTAATGCCTCGTAATATAGAGTCGTCCGTAGCTGTGATGGTGAGATCATCTACGGCAGCTCCAATGATGGCATAATTGTTTGCCCAATGTCTATAGAATACCGCAGCATCTGAGGCTGATTTTGTAAATCCAATAGAATAAAGGGCATTTGATAAACACTTATACCACTCTCTGCCCGATTGCTTGAGCCCGTATACGCATTTCTTCAGCAATAATACGTTTTCATGTTGTTCCTCAAAATATCCAGGTGGCTTGTGCATATAGATAGGTTCCTCGAGCAGTGCATTTAGATATGCAACGTCTACGTCCATTTGATGTATAGGCCAATTGTTTCTAGCCGCTATTACACATATAATGTGTAAAGATGTCATACGAACGACTGGTGCATAAGTCTCATTGTAATCGACTCCAAAAGTGTGTGTGAAGCCTTGAGCAACGAGTCTTGATTTTGCACATACTACATCACCCTTCTGATTATGTTTCATCACATGAGTCCACTTGCTTCCGACTATATTCACACCTGGAGGGGGTTTAGTGAGTTCCCAGGTGTCTTTGTCGATTTGCGATTGGATCTCAGTGTCCATGGCTGTCTTCCATGTAGGATTATTAAGGGCATCTTTAGTCGTTATAGGCAATTGCAAATCATTTGATAGATATGCAAAATCATCTTCATCGGCATTTAATGCTTCGGCGCTTCTTGCTAGGTATTCACATACATCCCTCTCGCTCTTGTTCCTTTGAATATAAAAATCAGAACAGTGGGTGATATCATTGAGTATATCATCCTCAACGTCTTCACAAGCGAGGGTGGTTAAATTGATATGTGCGGCTTCTCCAGCTTGAGATTTATCACCGGAGCCGG
>QLPG01011066.1:0-12644 GCA_003314385.1 Gomphus sp. MG54 | reverse complement strand
AACATTGTATTGCTGGTTTGTTATCGGTGTGTTCAGTCTACCCATAGTGCCTGCCCTGGCATCTACTCTTGACATTTCATATGACATGAATCATGAATTTCTTGGTTAAGTCATAACAGATATGCTCGTAGGAATTGCGGGGACCATCCCGAATATTCCAGTTAGTCTCCATTGTATTGTTTTAATCCTTGCATTGTTTTTCACCACAACAATATCCTTATTCAGTGTTCGTTACGCAGGCCAACAGTGGTCCCTCTGAGCTGGTGTTTACGACCATTCTCCCTTACATACTATATCTCAGAACCTCCTTCCACTCGTTCCTGCCGCAATGGCATCTGAAATGTTCCCTTTTATTGGCATGGCCTTCATTCTGGAAGCCGTGTGGGGGTCCTCTCAGACACTTGTCTTCCTTGAATGGTCAATTGTGATGAGGACCCCGTCGTCAAGTACATTGTTGGATTTCGCCGGGGGGTTCATCATCGGTATCGGTACGACGATTATCGTACCTCGTATACAGAATAGTTGGCTCCGTAAGGTATTTTCACCTCATCCATCTCATCCCCCGATTATGCATATGTTTTATCTGTCGTTTCTTCTCACTTTCATTGTATTTGCTTTTGGACGAAGGGAAAAGCGGAACGAAAAACACAGTAACCATCGCGAACCACACGATAATATTTTCCCAGATTCCCCAAGTCTTCAACGATCACGGTTTGAATGCGTCTGGGTCACAATTATTTCGACCAGCACTCGCGCATTATCGTTTGCCGGGTCATATTAGTCACACCGGCTTCCTCTTCTGTTTGCAATGAGCCATGACTTCCGCTCAAGCCAAACAGTTGTTATCACACGTATCACACGGTCCTTTATCAGCGTCACCTTATTTCAACAGATGATGTCTCGCGGTTTGGATGTGTCTCGGATACGGTTTGCCCACGTCCTGGCGATGCTTCATCACGTCTTGGCTAGGTTTAGTAGTGCCTCCGTCATGCTTCGGTTATGCCCACGAGCGTCCCACTCAGGCTTCGTCAGGTATCGGTTAGGTTCATGAGCGCCTCTGTCACGCTTCGTCACGCTTTGGTTAGCTCACGAGCACTTCAGTCATGCTTCGGTTATATTTATGAGCGCCTCCATCACTCCCACCAGCGTTGGTTAGCTCACGAGCGTTTCACTCATGCTTCGTCACGTATCGGTTACCTTCACGAGCGCCTCCGTCATACTTCGGTCACGAACATGAGTGTCTTTGTCGCATGTCGGTTATGCTCACGAGTGTCCCGGTAATGCTTAGTCGCTTCGGTACGCACATGACGTCCGTCACGCTTCGCTTAGGCTACGATCGTCTCCGTCATACTTCGGTTAGGCTACGATCTTCTCCGTCATACTTCGGTTACGGACTCGGGCGTCTCTGGTGTGCTTCGGTCAACACGAGCGTCTCAGCTATGTTTCACAAGCGCCTTGACGAGCGCCTCAGGACGCTTCGGCTGTTTCGTGTGAATTTCCGCGCGCGCCTTACGTAATGCAAACCGTGTAATTTTCAGTAGGAAGTCATCTATGTGATTCTGACCGAAGCGCGGCGCTCAGTATCTTAGTTGCTCGGTTGAGCGGAGCATGACCTGTGGTGACCGAAGCCCAAAGCGTGACTGAGACGCTCGTGAAGAAGGGGTAACCGAAGCGTGAAAGAGGCGCTCGTGATAGTAATCGACGTGTGACTAAGTGTGACCAAGGCGCTCGTGAGCGTGATCCGTTCGCGCGGGCAAAAAGAGAACTGCAATTAATCAGTCAAATTGTACCCATTCAGTCTGAAAATAAAAAAATAACTTCTTCAACCCAATATGCAGGGCATGGAAATGTAAAATCCATGTAAAATTGCCACAATAAAAATTGTACTTCAGGCAGTTGGCCCTGATCAACCCCAGCTGCAGAACAGCTGTAGCAATCCCAAATCAATTCAGATTTGTTAGATATTTTTCAGGAATATAAAATACATGTAGATAGAGGACACCAACCACATTTAGTATATCAAATTCTATTATAATATTTTATATAGTATACTACAGCTGAGACAAGTAATTCCTGCTTAATTATTGTTCTAGAGCCCTACAAGACACAGTTCATTGTGAAAATATGATATTAAATCAACTATACTTTGTTCTTCTATAGTTAATACCTCAATCATCTATCTTTCCTGGATCCACACAGACCCTTATCTCCCCTGCCTATCAACATTCACTCCCATTCTTAACCTCAAGTTATATTGCCTAATGTGGTGCTGAGCACTATATGTTAAAGCAAGTAATAATAGAACCATGTGATGTTCCAGATGGAAGAAACACACAGAGTAACAACTACAAGATGTCATTAATTATAGCTAAAAATAATCCATTGCTTATCTAGACACATACCTCATACTCATTATCTTGAGACATATAGTGATTCACAAAACTGAGTCAATGCATGGTGCTTTTGGACTATTCATTGAATAGCTTTGAATGTAAAACATATATAAAGAAGGTGTTGGTGTATCAAAGAAAGAATCTGATCAGGGGTATGAAACCATTAAAAATTATATAATTCCAATCAGGGGTGATGAAGGTATGGGCAATTCAAATCAAGGGCCCATTGACTCAGTTTTGTGAGAGGGTATCAGAGAAATAGTAAGTTGCAATTCTAGTACTTGGTATTGCCCCCCTTAGCCTTAATTAGTGCCTCAAGTCTTCTAGGCATACTCTTTATCAAATTCTGACACACCTCTGGTAGTATGTTATTCCATACCTCCTCTACTCTCTCCCAAATTTGCCAAACTGCTTTGGGTGGTGTTGGATACTCCTTAAGCCTGGTTTTGCATAATCCTAGAGGTGCTCAATAGGATTCAGGTCTGGAGACTGTACAGGCCAGTCAAGGAGAGTGATATTGTTGTTTTCCATCCAGTTCTTGGCCTTCTTTGACTTGTGCTTTGGATCATTGTTCTGTTGAAAAATTACCTGTTCCTCAGGAATTCCACTTTCCTCCAGGCTGGGCAGTAGTGGTCCTCCAAAATAGACACAAACTGATCAGTATCTATCTTCCCCTCAATCTCTGCAAGCTGGCCAACACTATTCCATCCCATATACCCCTATACCATAATGTTTCCCCTTCCAAACTTAACTGTCCCCTGCACCTCTCTCTCATCAACCCCTCCTCCTTCTGTTTCCAGACCCACTACCTCCTATCTGACCCAAACATGTTTATTTTGGTCTCATCTGACCAAATAACCCTCTTCCAGTCCTCTATAGTCCACTCTCTGTACTTCAAAGCAAAGGTCAACCTCAGCTGTCTATACCTTGCACTGAGGAAGGGCTTTTTCTTCTTTACCACAGCCTTGAATGAATGTTTCCTGAGAACTCTTCTGACTGTTTCTGAGGAGACAGGGTGGGGGATAATTGTATTGATGTGTTTGGTGACCTGAGTAGCACTGGCAGCTCTGTCAGTAGCAATTTGTGATAAAATAGCATGTTAATCTCTAGAGAAAAGCTTGGGGGGATGACCTCCAGAGGAGCAGGGCTGGTTGGGATAGAGAGTTCTGAGAGTCTTGGATACTGTGGACTGGCTGAGGCCAAGTCTTGAGGCAATTGTACAGGTGGAATGACCATAAGGGGCCAAGGAGAGGATGTTTTCTTCTTGAGCAGAGGAAGTGGGGTACATTGGAGTGTAGTAAAGTTCTGGACATGTTGAAGGGGATTAAATACCTTAATTTGAGTTCTCATGAAAGATAAGGTTACCATAGTAACCATCTATCAAGGGGTGCATGTTATATAATAGATGGAGCATCAGATTCTGAATGTTCTGATACCCTCTTACAAAACTGAGTCAATGGGCCCTTGATTTGAATTGCTCATATCTTCATCACCCCTGATCAGAATTATATAATTTTTAATGGTTGCATAGCCCTGATCAGATTCTTTCTTTGATGCATCAATACTTTTTTCATATATGTTTTACATTCAAAGCTATTGAATGAATAGTCCAAAAGCACCAAACATTGACTCAGTTTTATAAGTTACTGTATGTTGAGGGCAGTCCAGACAATACCCTACTGATGTCCCAGCCTCTGGGGCATCATGTTAAATCCGCGTGTCGGCGCTTAGCTAGAGACTTCCGAAGGGGTTTGGGGGGGGGGGGTCCCGAAAGGGTTCCGAAGGGAGAGGTCATATTCCAAAGGTGAGAGTGAGGATTGGAATCAGGATTGGAATCGGAGTAGTCGGAGGTTGGAAATGCCGGGGGTCTTGGGACTGTTCGCAGTATAGGGTGGTACAAGTGGTCTGAAGTCGTAGGGACTTGGCTTCAACTTATGTGTTACGCCCTCCTCGATCGTCTGTCCCTAATTTCGGAGAGTCGGAAAGTTTACCAGAAATTAATCGGAAAATATGATGCAAATTAAGTCGATATTTGTACTGGCGAATGGTCCAGTCGACTGGGAGACTATATACATGCGACTATCCTTGTACTATCTTTGCCGGTCATAAAACAAGGAGAAGGAGAAAACAAGGGAGCGAGGTACACGATGGTCCTGCGCATCGGTTATCAAGTAACGGAACCTTGACTTCGGAGTCTTTAGAGGTTCGGAATCGCGGGACCTCGGAATGTATGTCGGACATCTGGAAATCGGTTATTCAGGCTTTGGGCAATCGGAAAGGGTTCCAGAAATGGTGTGGGTGGTTGTGGTGCTTAATGTGGGTTTGTTTGGTGGCATGGGCTATAACACATCGCTAAGTTGGCCAATGGCAATATTACCCTCACCTTTAAGTCTGCAGAGGATGCCAAAAGAGCCAGAGCCCACATGGACAAATGGGTTAGGAATATTAATGCAGTAGCCACAACACCAAAATGCTCATATGCAGTGGTGGCACACAATATTCCCACAATCTTCTGGTCTGAGACTGAGGACTTAAGAGAGGCTATAAGTGACCTTGAAACAGGAAACTCAGATAATATGCCTGATGGTGGTCAGATTGTTATCAGCACTGTCTCCTGTAACAGAACCAGAAGTGGCCCACTCATGATCAGTTATAGAATGAAGATGGAGGCAAATGCAGCTATCGAGAATAGTCTAGCAATTAATGGTAGAGAATGGCATGGGTCACCCACGGGTTAAATATGGGTGACCTGTACCCAACCTATGGGAAACCCAAACCTATCAACCCATGGGTTTTTCCCCATAGGTTGACGGGTGTCAGATATGCACCATACCTACATGCATACAGCATATGCATGTATGGTGCATACAATAGGGGATAAAACTGTTCACATATTGTGAACACTTTGATTGTGTAGTAAATAATGCAATGATCACATAAGTACAAAATCTGATATAATTTATCATAATACCCCTGCATCTTAGCTTGAGGTCACTCACCAGGATGATTATGTAATTATCAATATTGGCCAAGATATTAGTTATTTAAAATAATCAAACATGTGAATGCTTTTGTCCCCTCTATTTTTATCAAAAAATGGTATATATTAGTATTTGGTATAGCCTCCATTTATCCTCATCATAGCCTGCACTCTCCTAGGCATACTCCCAATTAACTTCTGACACACCTCAGGCTCTATCTTGTTCCATTTCATCTGAACCCTCTTTCACAACTTATGCACTCCATTAAAGGGGTTTTCATAGTCAGAAAGGTGTTTTTTGACAATAGTCCAGAGGTGTTCAATGGGATTCAGATCAGGGGACTGAGCTGGCCACTTCATGACCTCATAACCATGGTTAGAAAACCATTGGGTGGCCTTCTTGCTTGTGTGCTTAGGGTCATTATCCTGTTAGAAAATGATATCAGTAGAATCTTTACTATAATACTCCAGGCTAGCTAGAAGATCTTCATCCAAAATCTATCTGTACAACTCCCCATCTATCCTCCCATCAATTTTGATAGCATATGTAGGTCCTTCTCACAATATACAACCCCACACCATCACAGAACCTCCACCAAACTTCAGCATTTCCTCAACCAGACTATCATTCAAAGGCTCTCCAGCCTTCTTATAGACCCACCTCCTTCCATCTGACCCCAAGCGATTGATTTTGGTCTCATCTGACTAGACAACATACTTCCAGTCCTCTACAGTCCACTCTAGATGAGCTTCTGCAAACTCCCTTTTTGCCTTCCTATGCCTTGTACTAAGAAGTGGCTTCTTTATCTTCACAACTGCCTTCATCCCTGCCTTCTTCAGCTGCCTCCTTACAGTTTTAAAGGCCAAGGATTGATTAAAAATGTTTTTGAGCACCTGGATACCTTGGGTTGCATTCTCAATCTTCTCTCTTTCCATAAGATGCATGATATGATAGAGATTGGAGGGGGAAATCTTAAAAGGACAACCACCAGAGGACTTGGTGATGTCAGGACAGTGTTTCCTGTGAATCTTGTAAATGAAACTAACAGAGACACTAAGGTAGGAAGAGATATAATGGCCAGAATAACCAGATTTAAGCAGTTGGATGATAGACTCAGCAGAGAAGAACTTCATGGTTAAAAGCAAGGAAGTATTTGGTGTTGTTTGGATAGAAACAAACCTTAATTATGATCATATGATATGATGTGACATTTCATGTGATTTTGAGCTCTGTATGTATCATTTTTTGATGAACAAAATAGAGGGGACAAAACCATTCACACATTTGATTATTTTAAATAATTAATATCTTGGCCAATATTGAGAATTACATAATCATTTTGGTGAGTGACCTCAAGCTAAGATGCAGGGATATCATGATAAATTATATCAGATTTTGTGCTTATGTGATCATTGCATTATTTATCACACAATCAAAGTGCTCACAACATGTGAACAGTTTTGTCCCCTACTGTATAGCATCTCAAGGCCAGGTAATAATTGTGCCAGATTTGCATTTATTTGGTTATGAGTTGGTATATAGGTATTTTTTTTACATTTTATCAGAATCATATGCCACTTAATTGTAGCTATCAATTGCATATTTTTTCCCAGATTTTTTGGTTTTTTTTAGGGTGTAGCCAAAATTTTAACATATCCCCATAGGCTCTGCATACCTTATTGTTCTACATTCCTTATTCCACATCTCGCCTCTTAAACCTATATAAGTAGTGTGTACATGTACATACCTCCTCATTCTAGATATCAACTTGGCACAAGCCCCTTATTCTCCCTCTCCTCTCACCTAAAGTCCTTCCTTAGGCCAGCAGCTTTGGTATTCTTGATACCCTCACAGGCACCTCTCCTATCTGATGTCAAGTACATGTACCGAGGTTCCGGTTATTCAGCAGTGCCAACCGAGCAGCCATTCTACGTCCACGTACAAGTGTCCATGCCACATGTACATCACTTGGTATGCCGTTCTAGGCTTGGCATGTTCCGTCACACCATTTGCTTATTCCTCAATCCACTTTACTTTGGGACTTCCTGTCCTTGTATTATCCTTGGTCACGACTCCATTGTTTTATACTCGGCCACTCCTTATTGTCCTATCTTGAGTCACGACTCTATTATCCTATCCTTTATTGTTCTATCCCCATTTTGCATTCCTTGTTCTAATTTTATTCATTGTAGACAATAACCACATGCTCTGTATACCTTGTTGTCCCACATTCCTTATTCCACATGTCGCTTCTTAACTTATATAAGTAGGGCATGCATGTACATATTTCCTCATTCTGGGTATCGACTAGGCTTAGGCCCCTCTACCTTCTTCTCCTCTGTTAAGTCCTCGACTCAGGCCGGCATCATCAGCATCCTCCCGAGTATCTGTCTGTTACAAATAGGTGGCACGCACAGCAAGTAGGGCGTAACGCACGAGTACGTTGAAGCCAACACCACTACTCTTGGCTTGCAGGACTTGGCCATAGTCCGCTCGACCTTTCGCCAACACCCCTCGGCAGTACCAAAGTCTGTCAGTAACCAAAGCTTGACATCTGAAGTCAGTGGCACACATAGAAGGTAGGGCACAATGTACGAGTACATTGAAGCCAAGCTACCCTGATTGGTCTCCAGAACTGGACCGACTTCTGACATATCGTCGGCATTACCAATGCCTGACAGATATTGTACTTAGTCTGTCTCTTTTATATATATTCACTTTTGGATCCCCTTACCAGTGTCTGATTGGCTTCTGTAGATAGGCTCTGGGTTAGAGTCCCTGAGTCAGGCCTAGGAGAAGTGTCTCGCTAGTTCTAGCCTCCAATAGTTGCCTTAGATCAGTACCCAAGTGAGTTGCCCTTACAATCTCCCTGATATTGTAAGGGCAACCCACTCAGGTGATCCACCCTCAGGTAGCACACTAGTAGGGAGGTCTAAAAGTAAATATATAAAAGACAATGTAGCTAAATACATGCAAGCTGCTTACCTGGTAGGGAGGTCCAGAAGAGAAGAACCAAAGGACCCCCTTACCTAAGCAGTGACTGTATAGCTACTGTGACTGTGACATAACAAACCTGTCACAGTCAACAAGGAAGATAGAAGAATATTAAGGAGAAAGGGTTACAGTAAAAATAAGAAAAGGGAAGATAGAGATATGATTAAAGAAGTAATATAAGCAAAGGAATAAGAGAAATAAAGGAAGGAAAAGGGGATAAACTGGTAGTCCCCTGACAGATATACAGTCTGAATTGTTGAGTTAAATATATCAGTAGTTTCTAACATACATACAGTGACTTACAAAACTGAGTCAATGTTTGGTGCTTTAGACTATTCATTCAATAGCTTTGAATGTAAAACATATATGAAAAAAGTGTTGATGCATCAAAGAAAGAATCTGATCAGGGCTATGCAACCATTAAAAATTATATAATTCTGATCAGGGGTGATGAAGATATGGGCAATTTAAATCAAGGGCCCATTGACTCAGTTTTGTAAGAGGGTATCAGAACATTTAGAATCTGATACTCCATCTATTATATAACATGCAACCCTTGATAGATGGTTACTATGGTAACCTTATCTTTCATGAGAACTTAAATTAAGGTATTTAATCCCTTTCAACATGTTCAGAACTTTATTATACTCCAATGTACCCCACTGTCAAGCTTCGGGTACTGACAGACTTCGGTACTGCCGAGGGGTGTTGTCGAAGGATCGGGCAGACTATGGCCAAGTCCTGCAGGCCAAGAGTAGTGGTGTTGGCTTCAACGTACTCGTGTGTGATGCCCTACTTGCTATGCGTGCCACTGGTTTTGCAACAGGCAGGTACTCGGGAGAATGCTGGTACTGCTGGCCCAAGTCGAGGACTTTACAGAGGGGAAGAAAGTAGAAGGGCCTAAGCCTAGTCAATACCCAGAATGAGGAAATATGTACATGCATGTTCTACTTATATAGGTTAAGAAGTGACATGTGGAATAAGGAACAAGGTATGCATGGCATGCGGTTATTATCCACAACGAGTAAAATTAGAATGAAGGAATGTAAATGGGTATAGAACAATAAAGGATAGGATAATAGGAGTATGGCCGAGGGTAGAACAATAGGAAGTGCCTGATTATAAAATAAGGGTTGTACCCGAGGATAACACAAGGGCAGGAAGTTGCGAGGTGAGGTGGACTGAAGGGTGAGGACAAGGAGTGTGAATGGTGGATGTACCGAGCTGAGGCCAGTGTACCAAGTGTTATACATGCGGCGTGGGCACTTGGTCATGAATATAGAATGGTTGCTTGGTCGGCATTGCCGAGTGGACAGTTCTTGGTACATGTACTTGGCACCCACTTCCTCTGCTCAAGAAGAAAACATCCTCTCCTTGGCCCCTTATAGTCATTCCACCTGTACAATTGCCTCAAGACTTGGCCTCAGCCAGTCCACAGTATCCAGGACTCTCAGAACTCTCTATCCCAACCAGCCCTGCTCCTCTGGAGATCATCTCCCCAAGCTTTTCTCTAGAGATTAACATGCTATTTTATCACAAATTGCTACTGACAGAGCTGCCAGTGCTACTCAGGTCACCAAACACATCAATACAATTATCCCCCACCCTGTCTCCTCAGAAACAGTCAGAAGAGTTCTTAGGAAATATTCATTCAAGGCTGTGGTGAAGAAAAAAGAGCCCTTCCTCAGTGCAAGGTATAGACAGCTGAGGTTGGCCTTTGCCTTGAAGTACAGAGAGTGGACTGTAGAGGGCTGGAAGAGGGGCATTTGGTCAGATAAGACCAAAATCAACATGTTTGGGTCAGATGGGAGGTAATGGGTCTGGAAACAGAAGGGGGAGGGGTTGATTGAGACAGAGGTGTAGGAGACAGTCAAGTTTGGAGGGGGAAACATTATGGTATGGGGGTGTATGGGATGGAATGGTGTTGGCCAGCTTGCAAAGATTGAGGGGAAGATAGATACTGATCAGTCTGTGTCTATTTTAGAGGACCACTACTGCCCAGCCTGAAGGAAAGTGGAATTCCTGAGGAACAGGTAATTTTTCAACAGGACAATGATCCAAAGCACAAGTCAAAGAAGGCCAAGAACTAGATGGAAAACAACAATATCACTCTCCTTGACTGGCCTGCATGGTCTCCAGACCTGAATCCTATTAAGCACCTCTAGGATTATGCAAAACCAGGCTTAAGGAGTATCCAACACCACCCAAAGCAGTTTGGCAAATTTGGGAGAGAGTAGAGGAGGTATGGAATAACATACCACCAGAGGTGTGTCAGAATTTGATAGAGAGTATGCCTAGAAGACTTGAGGCACTAATTAAGGCTAAGGGGGGCAATACCAAGTACTATAATTGCAACTTACCATTTCTCTGATACCCTCTCTCACAAAACTGAGTCAATGGGCCTTTGATTTGAATTGCCCATATCTTCATCACCCCTGATCAGAATTATATAATTTTTAATGGTTTCATAGCCCTGATCAGATTCTTTCTTTGATGCACCAGCACTTTTTTCATATATGTTTTACATTCAAAGCTATTCAATGAATAGTCCAAAAGCACCAAACATTGACTCAGTTTTGTGAGTCACTGTAATTAGTAATAATGTTGTTGCAGTATCTTGTGGACAACCATTGGTTCCCATTTGAAGATGGGGATATCTTTTGAGACATTCTTTCTTCAACTATTTGGACATCATAGTACCCCTCACTCATCTGACACATAAAGGCACACCTTGGACATGGACCAAAGACTCTCATTGATAGAAAGATCTGTTTCTGTTGCAACTCTGCAACCATCTTCTACTTTTGAATGTTGCCCTGGGCTGATGATATTCCCAGGCCTTGTTTGGCAGCAGTAGCATAAGAGACTCCAACCAGGGCTGTAAAGGGCTGACCATGGGCACAGGTGACTGCTTCCTTGATGTTGGAGACAGCATTTTGTAGGTTGGCATTGGTCATTACTCATTTGTCATGGTACAAGTGTGAGGCCTCTCTCAGGAGTTTAGCGATGGCAACCAACTGTGTAGCGCCTTCTTTGCCTAGGATCCAGGAGGTGCTTCGCTTGAAGTTGCTGAAAGATTCAAGGGCCGTAGCTAGAGCAGATATGTCAGTTCTGTTGCCTTCGCTGATCCCCCTGGTGTTCAATATCACTATCAGGTCACCTGGATCTCAGTGTCAGTGAATGGATCATTCTGCTTTGCAGGATGATTTGGTTGGGTGCCAAAGCCCCCACTCCCTGCGACTGCAAACTGGCAGGAATATTGGGGAGGGGAGTGGGGACTTTGGCTACCAACCAAATCATTCTGCAAATCAGAACAATCCACTCACCAACACCAATACTCAATCCAGGCAACCCAATAGCGATCTTGAACACAAGAGGGATCAGCGAAGGCAACAAAACTGACATATCTGTTCTAGCTACGGCCCTTGAATCTTTCAGTGACTTCAAGTGAGGCACCTCCTGGAACCTAGGCAAAGAAGGTGCTACACAGCTGGTCGCCATTGCTAAACTCCTGAGAGAGGCCTCACACTTGTACGGCGACAAAAGAGTAGCGACCAATGCCAACCTACAAAAGGCTATCTCCGACATCAAGGAAGCGGTCACCTTCGCCCATGGTCAGCCCTTGAACGGGCCGGACAGATATACCAGACGGCAGTCAAAGTCGTGCCACATAATCGCTTTAAATTCACTAAACTCTATATTCTCTCGTCCAAATTCGAGATACGGCGACTTAGGCTCTCAGAAGCGCAAAAAATACTTAGTGCAGGTATCATCATCTGTCTGAAACCTGCGTTTTTCCAGGGATACATTGACCTGGAGGTACGAAAGCTCTATGAGAAATACCTTGAGTGGGGGCGTCATGCACACGCTGGCATTTGTAATGTTTTTGCCCGCAAAAGTATGACCCTAAGCAACTACCAATATATTTTACCAGGAAGTGTGAATATGATGTTATGATCTGAGGGATAGTGAATATACATGGTACCTCGTGATTATTTGTGCTACATATGCCAATAGACGTTATCCATCGAGGAATTGCGAAAGGACAACTCATCTTGGCATTTAGTTACAAAAAAAGTATAATGGGTTGACATCATTTATTTAAACCACGCCGCCTACAAAGCATCTCAAATAAAACGGAGATAGTCCCCATGGTTACCAATTATTCATACCTACTTGCAGTCTGCCTGGCAAGTTTTGGGATAGGTTGTAGAGCAGCCTATCGTCTCTGTCCCAATGCCCTTATCTCCTTTAATAATCGGAAGGTCTTGGCTGA
>QLPG01011063.1:0-19154 GCA_003314385.1 Gomphus sp. MG54 | reverse complement strand
ACCGGCCTGCAGGACTTGGCCGGTTCCGACAGTACCTTCGGTAGTACCGGGTCCTGACACAAGACTCCAATAGCATAGGCAATGTCAGGGTGAGTTGCAACTGATAGATGCATCATGGAGCCAACATCTGATGCATAGGGAATTTTCTTTATCTCAGCAATCTCCTCATGAGTTTTAGGAGACATGGAGGATGACAATTTGAGACCTGGCTCTATGGAGGTGGTGACAGGTGCACTGTCTGCAAGGTTGTAACGATCAAGCATGTCAGAGATGTACAGAGATGCTGTTGTGAGCGGTCCTGAGTTTTTCAATGCCAAGTAGGCTGGAAGTAGGGCCAAGATCACATAGCTTGAACTGTTTTGAAAGTTCGGTCTTCACATGTGAGATGGCAGATAGAGATTTGAAAGCAAGGGTGAGATTGTCAACAAAGACAGGGACTAGGATTTTGACATTGTCCTAGAGCCAGATATAGATGCTGGTGTCAAACTTAATGCAAGTGATGCCTAACTCATGTAAGATGGTATCCAGCTTCTTGTTCCACACCCTGGGGGACTGTTTGAGTCCATAGAGTGCCTTGAGAAGTCTCTAAACATGATCTGGTCCACCCTGGTGAAAACCCTCAGGCTGCTGAAGATAGACCTCTGTGTCAATTTCACCATTCAGGAAAGTGCTGGAAATGTCAAGGGATTCAAGTTCTAGGTCCACAATGGCAGCAATTGCCAGAATGGCATGAAGTGCAGCAAACTTGGCAGTGGGTGCAAATGTCTCTATGTAGTCAATTCCAGGATGCTGACTATAACCCTTGGCCACAAGCTGAGCCTTGTAATGCTCAATGGAACCATCAGGACCACATTTGACCTTGAACACCCAACAAGAGCCAACAGCTTTACAACCAGCAGAGAGCTTGACCAGTTCCCAAGTGCCGTTTGTTACCAATGCCTGAATCTCCTCCATAGCAGCATCAAGGTAAAGCTGACCATCAGGATGCTTCAATGCCTCTGCAAGTGTCCTTGGCTCTATCCCCCTGACTTTGAAGACATACTCCATAGCAGCAGCAGGAGATAGCAACTCATCTGGATGACATGACACAGAAGTGAGACTAGCTGCCTCTTCAACAGGCTCATCCTCATCCTCATCATTGGACTCAGGAGAGATATTGTGATAAACTGTGTCATGATCAATCTTCCAGAACTCTCTGGGAGGATGACGAATATGAGTGCTGCAACGCAAAGGAGGGAGATCAGGGGCTGGTGCAGGGAGAGGCAGTTGGTCAGGTGCAGGAGGAGGCAATGGGTCTGGTGCAGGGATTGGTGCAGGGATTGGTACAGGAGGAGGAGGAGGTTGGTTATGAGTTGTAACAACTTCTGGCATATCTTCTCAGACATCAATAAACTGTGCAGGAGTTGGAGCAGGATTAAAACATGGTGAAGGGGATGATAAAGGGAAGACACACTCATCAAATTTAGCATCATTGCTGATTAGAGCCTTGCGAGTGTCAGGATTCCAGAACTTCCAGCCTTTGACACTAGGAGGATAACCAATGAAGACACATTTCTAAGTGTGTGACTCAAGTCCCTTATGCTGGACCTTCTGAACATGGACATAGGCAGTGCAGCCCCAAACATGAAGGTGTTGAACAGACAGTTTCTTGCTATACTATGCTTGGAATAGAGTGATGTCATGAAGAGAATTAGTGGGACTGCAATTCCAGATGTGGACATAGGCAGCCAATGCTTCTCCCCAGAATGATGAAGGTAGTTTAGATTCAGAAAGAATAGTAGTGGTAATGGCCTCAGAGAGAGAGAGAGAGAGAGAGAGAGAGAGATTCAATTATAGTGCTGGAAGCGCAAGTGCTTATGGTGCACTCTAACTACAAAAAAATAGTGCTGCATGAGGGATAGTTATCTACTAGGAACTGTGGCAGATAGAATACGTGATATGAGGATATATGACAACTGGGTTTTGTGAGTGTAGGGAAAATGAGACCCCATTCATTTCTGTGATGTGCCAGCAAGTTACCAGAACATCACAGATGGCTCATGTCCAGTCCAAAATGGGTGGGCCAGGATTGGCAGTGCAAAGGGTATTTTGGTCAAAGTGTTTTGCAGAAACATCATGCTTCAGGGATTAGGGTGTCAAGCAGTGGTCAGGTACAGCTAGTTTAGAGTGTGTGGTTGGCTGGATTAAGCCTCAAAAAGGGGACCTTCCTCAGCAAGTTTGCATGCATGGTGGTCCAGGGCTGCTTTGTACATTGTACATTCCTGGCTTGTTACTTCATAAGCTCCTATACAGATGGCACATCTCAGTGTGATGTGTTGACACAGTATGGGTTTGTTGCATTTTTCTTCATTGGGGCAAAGGCAATCTCATGTTATATGTTTGCCTGAGCATTGTCCACAAGATGTTGTTCTCTTGCAGAGCCATGCAAAGTGACCAAATCAATGACAATTATAGCATTGTGGTGGGAGACGGAGGAATTTGGTTGTTGGGTAGAGGTGACCCTGGAATGCAATGTGGTGGCTGATGCAGCTATTGGCAACTTGAGCATCTGTAAAGAAGAGAACTATAGACATGTGTGTTTTAGTTTGCTGATTTTTCTGTGGGAAAGAGAGGAATTCAATCTGTTGGATTGTTGAGGGGTGAGTGATGATGTGGTCATTCTGGTTAATAAGAGAGATAACATTGCAGCTGTCTTATGAAGTATCAAATGTAGTGGGGATAACATAAATGACAACTGGGAAAGTCTTTTGGGAAACAGAGAGCAGATCAGAGAGTGTAGGGAGCCAGTGGTACACTGTGGAGGCAAGATATATTTGTTTAGCTTCACTGCAAGTACTGAGCCAAATATCCCCACTCTGGTGTCAACCTGCAGCATGGATTCATGGTGGAATGTTCTCTATATCCTCATTCCTATCTGCATCTGGTGTGTATGATCTTGTTTCAAACCAGCAATTGGCATCTTCAATGGCTCTGGAAATTTCCTCTCCTAGCTTCTCATCAGACAGGCCTGAGAGTACCGGATTGTTGTGATTAGATTGAACAAGTGTGAGGTCAAATCACATATTTCAGAATGGTGTTTTAGGGTCAGGAGTTGACTGTGGGGCTGGCAGAGTGGGTGAGGTAAGGATGGTGGGTTTCCCAGTGGGTTTCCCACATGCTCTGCATATCTTATTGTCCCACATTCCTTATTCCACATGTCACCTCTTGAACCTATATAAGTTGTTAGAACCAGGCTTTATTGAGTCATTTATATATATATTCTCCACCAAAACTCCAATATCTCCCCCAACCATTCCCAGATCAGGACGAAACTTCATATTGAAGTTATATACATCATGAGGAACCTACGATAATATTTCCATGATTTTAGGAGCGGGTTTTACCCCACACTCTCTACCCGGCCCCATACCTACCCCAAGGGCCGGCTCACCTCATCTGGACACATTGGGAAGGGGATACACTGGCATGTGGATTTCTATTCAGTTTATATCTAATTCTATTCTATTTCTATCACTTCCCCTGTGAAGTTTTCCTCTATATCATTCCCACTGCATATATGCGGGTGTAGCATGCGCACGGCCGCATTGGGCCAGCTTCTAACTTCACGGAGTGAAGTTTTCACTTATAAATACATCTTCTATTTTATATATAACACGAGTAGTTTGTACTAGTATAACAAGCAATTATAACATATCATTGCTCCCCCATTGCACTAGCCATTAGGCTACAACTATATATCCATCACTCACGCTGACTGAAGGTTAAGCGCCGAGTGCGTACTTTCCTATTTGGGACTAGGACAACAACTACTCGTCATACAGCAAGGCCGGGTCACAGTTGGGTTTCCACCCACAACTATTATATTATATCATTACAATTTATATCTTAAGGTAGGGGACAAACGGTTTCCGCTAAGGTCACGTGACTCAAGTGTCACGCTTGCCATTTTGCACAAGGATCTGGCAGCATTGACAAAAAAATTATTCTGAGACCACAGATCAATGGCATGGAACTATATGTACATATTGGTGGTTTTAATTTTTGAAAAAAATCAAAATTGCAAGTGTAGTGTATCCAAACTTTCAAACATCTTCTCAAAATTCATAAACACATTTTTCAAGCAGTCTGACACTGTAAAAAATTTTCAGTCACAAAATTTTTGCGCTGATGTAATCACCTATATAAGGAAATATTCCATATATGGAAAGACATTCCCACAGGTAAGGTAGAGGTAGGATATTATTGTTGCAGCCGGCCATTTCCGCTAAGGTCACGTGACTCAACTGTCACATCCACCATTTTGCATGAGGATCTGGCATCATGCCAGATACTATTTTAGCTAAGTCAGACAAGGCTGATGTTATATATAATGTATCTCAATTATTATTTCCAAAAAAAATCACCATCCTCTGTAGCAGAATACAAAATTTTTTTTGATGACAAAAATTTTTGCGCTTGTGACCGTGACTCTCACATCACGTGACCTTAGTGGAAACCGTTTGTCCCCTACCTTACTTGTGGGAGAGCCATAAACATATAAACCGACGCTTTGGCACCCATGCCGGATTCCCGGTACGGCGCCTAAGCGGAGAGTCAACCCGGGACTGAGCTCCAGTAGATTTGCTGTAGAGCAATATATTTCCTAGTGATAAATACATATAAAATCACAGGAGATTCCATAGGATTATTATCCTATTTATCCCACCGACTCTCCGATATTATAGCGCAGGAAAACCCCAGGAAACCCTATCTGCCAGACCCATCATCAGATTAAGAGTCTCAGGTTAATCTACAGATTAAAAGTCTCAGGTTAATCATCATAAGTAGGACATGCATGTACATAGTTCCTCATTCTGGGTATCGACTAGGCTTAGGCCCTTCTCCTCTGTTAAGTCCTCGACTCAGGCCAGCATCATCAAGCATCCTCCTGAGTACCCATCTGCTGCAAATTGGTGGCATGCATGGCAGGTAGGGTGCAATGCACGAGTACGTTAAAGCCAATACCACTACTCCTGGCCTGTAGGACTTGGCCGTTCTTGTCTGGTACCTTGGCATTCCAGAAGCTTGACATATTGTCAAGTACATGTACCGAGACCTAGTAATTTAGCAGTGCTGACCAAGCAGTCATCCTATGTCCACATCCAAGTGTCTATGCCGCATGCATATCACTTGGTGTGCCAGTCTCAGCTTGGCACATCCACCACCCACATTCCTTGCCCATTACCCCTCACATACTCTACACCACTCATCATCCATTAATCCCTCCATGCCTACTCCTCGTCCTTCGATCCGCCTCACCTCGGGACTTCCTGTCCTTGTTTTATCTTCGGTCGCAACCATTGTTTTATAGTTGGGCGCTCCCGATTGTCTTATCCTTGGCCACATTCATATTGTTCTATCTTTGTCAAGTACATATACCGAGGTTCTAGTTATTCAGCAGTGCCGACCAAGCAGCCATTCTACGTCCACGTACAAGTGTCCATGCCACATACAGGTCACTTGGTATGCCATTCTAGGCTCAGCATGTCCACCACACCATGTGCCCTTTCCTCAATCCACTTCACCTCAGGACTTCCTGTCCTTGTTCTATCTTCATACACAACCCTTGTTTTATAGTCATACACTCTCTATTGTCCTGTCCTTGACCCATTCCCTATTGTCCTATTGTTTATTGTTTTATTCTGGTTTACATTCCTTGTTCTAATTTTACTCATTGTGGACAATAACCGCATGCTCTGCATACCTTGTCGTTCCACATTCCTTATTCCACATGTTATAAGTAGGACATGCATGTACATATTTCCTCATTCTGGCTATCGACTAGGCTTAGGCCCTTCTACCTTCTTCCCCTCTGTTAAAGTCCTCGACTCGGGCCGGCATCACCAGCATCCTCCCAAGTACCTGTCTGTTGCAAATTGGTGGCATGCACGGCAAGTAGGGCACAATGCACGAGTATGTTGAAGCCAATGCTACTACTCTTGGCCTGCAGGACTTGGCCATTGTCCACCTGACAACCCTCAGCAGTACCAAAGTCTGTCAGTACCTGAAGCTTGACAATCTTTTATTGTTCTATTCCCATTTACATTCCTGAATTCTAATTTTACTCGTTGTGGACAATACTCACATGCTCTGCATACCTTATTGTCCCATATTCCTTATTCCACATGTAGCTTCTTAAACCTATATAAGTAGGGCATTGTCAAGTACCCATACCGAGACCCATCTATTCAGCATTGCCAACTGAGCAATCATCCTATATCCATGACCAAGTGCCTGTGTCACATGCATAACACTTGGTACGCCGGTTTTGGCTCGGCACGTCCACCATCCACACTCCCTGTCTGTCACATCCATGCACCGAGGCCCGTCCGCTCGGCAATACTGACCGAACAACCATTCTACATCCACCACCCAATGTCCTTCAACCGCACACATGGTACCCGGAACACAGGTCGTGTTCATCTGCCAGGCACACTCCTCGCCCTCACCCTCCGATCTCTCCTACCTCGGCACTTTCTCCCCTTGTATTATCCTCGGTTACCAGCCTTGTCTTATAGTCTGGCACCTCCTATTGTCCTATTCTTGGACACATCCTATTATCCTGTCTTTTATTGTTTTATCCCCGTGTTGCATTCCTTATTCTAATTTTATTCATTGTAGACAATAACAACATCCTCTTCATACCTTATTGTTCTACATTCCTTATTCCACATGTCGCTTCTTAACCTATATAAGTAGGACATGGATGTACATACTTCCTCATTCTGGGTATCGACTAGGCTTAGGCCCTTCTACCTTCATCTCTTCTGTTAAGTCCTCGACTTGGGCTGGCATCCTCAGCATCCCCCCGAGTATCTGTCTGTTGCAAATACAGTGGCATGCATGGCAAGTAGGGCGCAATGCATGAGTACATTGAAGCCAACGCCACTACTCTTGGCCTGCAGGACTTAGCCATAGTCCGCCCAACCTTTTGACAACACCCCTTGGCAGTACCGAAGTCCGTCAGTAACTGACGCTTGACACTGTCTTCACCCCTTGATCCATCTCCCCTCGGGACTTCCTGTCCTTGTATTATCCTCGGACGCAACTCTATTGTTTTATACTCGGCCACTCCCTATTGTCCCATCTTGAGTCACGATTCTATTATCCTGTCTTTTATTGTTCTATCCCCGTTTTGCATTCCTTGTTCTAATTTTATTCGTTGTGGACAATAACCACATGCTCTGCATACCTTGTTGTCCCACATTCCTTATTCCACATGTCACTTCTTAACCTATATACATAGGACATGCATGTACATATTTCCTCATTCTGGGTATCGACTAGGCTTAGGCCCTTCTACCTTCTTCTCTTCTGTTAAGTCCTCGACTCGGGCCGGCATCATCAGCATCCCCCCGAGTATCTGTCTGTTGCAAATCCAGTGGCATGCACGGCAAGTAGGGAGCAATGCACAAGTACATTGAAGCCAACGCCACTACTCTTGGCCTGCAGGACTTGGCCATAGTCCGATTGAACTTTCGCCAACACCCCTCGGCAGTACCGAAGTCTGTCAGTACCCGAACCTTGACAGGCATGCATGTACATATTTCCTCATTCTGGTTATCAACTAGGCTTAGGCCCTTCTACCTTCTCCTCCTCTGTTAAGTCCTCTACTCGAGCCAGCATCATCAGCATCCTCCTAAGTACCCTGTCTGTTGCAAATCAGTGGCACACATGGAAGAGTAGGGCACAATGCACGAGTACATTGCAGCCAAAGCCACTACTCCCAGCCTGTAGAACTTGGCCATTCCTGTCCAACATCTTGGCATTCCCAAAGCTTGACAGTTCCCGAGGCCTGACACCCATGGAAAGAAGCAGAACCTTGAGTAAAAAGACAGTAAAAAGACTATAGCAATATACCATAATTTCCTAAAGTTAATACTGATATTTGTCATTATGGGTGCTTATTCTAAGTGCCAGAGAATGCAAATGCAAAAGTGAAAAGCACAAAAGAGAAACACAAAAGTGCAAGAACAAAACACAAATGCAGGGGAATAAAATCATACCCCAACAATATATGTATGGTCTTTTATTTTCTGCCTTTCCTCATGCATACCATCTTGTTACTTTCAAGCTTGAGAAAATATTCAGAGTAGGAGGGGAAGCAGCAGATATGAGATATTAACTGTGAAATACTCACCTGTGGCATTCTAAATTTGCTAGAGGATTTGCATAGTCTCTGATTTATATACATCAAAATCAATACATTGCATATGCTGATGTTGGTAACATAATTCCCCTTGGTAGCTGCCTCTGCCATTGGTGGGAAGAATGATGTATCAAACCCAGGTGTGTCCTAGTCAGGTCCACATGCAGAGGCAATGGTGGCATCAGTATTTCTGGAGGCTAGTGAATAGAAAAAATAGAATTTGTACACATGTAACATTTGGAGTAATTTGATGCATGCTTTCCACTCTTTGGGATTTGGTTTGGCATCTGTTCTTGAGGCAGCTCATTTAATTTGCAGCGCCTTATAATAATATATTTCGGTTCAATTTTATCTGGTGCACACACACAAGTTCACAAAATAAAATAATATTTTGTTCTAAGCAGCAAGAAGCATTCCATTTCTGATGAATTTATAAAATGTCCTCATATCACAAGATGATGCACTATTGTGTTATCACCATAGTAATAGTTGCTCATGTGACATGAGAGTACCACAATACTATCATCACAATCAGTAAGATCATTTGAACTGTCAAGCCGGCAACACCGAGTACCGACTTACTCGGGAATACCGACCAACCGACCCTCACCCGCATTATCTTGCACCACCGCTCGACCTCAACTCGGTACATCTGGTACATCGTATGGACCACTCCCCTCGTACACCCCCTTCCATTGTTCCTTCAACCCCCTATCCACTCCTTTACCCATTTCCTCCGAACAACATGACGGCCACTCATTGTCTTGGCCTTTGCCATTGTTTTATCTTAGGCCGCCCTCTATTGTTCTATTCCCGCCCACCATTTCATTATCTTATTCTCAGCCATACTCTATTATTCTAATACCGCCTACATGCCTTATTCTATTTCTGATCACTGTGGACAATGCCTCCATGTGGTTGCCTCATACCTTATTGTTTCCATTCCTTACGCCACCCTGTTCCACATCTTGCTTCTTAACTATAAAAGTAGCGGGATGTATGTAGATAGTTCTTCACTCAGAATATCGATTGATTCGCACCCCTTTTTGTCCGCTCTCTATTCCTAAAGTCCTTTGCTCGAGCCGACGCCCTCGGCATCCCTCAAGGTTCCTCTCGCTATCCAAATTAGTGGCACACACGGAACAGCAGGGCGCAACGCAAGAGCACGTTGAAGCCTAGCCACCCCGTAACGGTTTGCAGGACTTAACCGATACCTCGGCGTCACCGAATCTTGACATGAACAAAGAGATGAGCTCTGTGATACCATGGATACACTGACATCCTGCACCTGTCTGTGCTAGCATTGCTTCATTTGGGCTTTGGAAGAAAGGATTAGTAATATGGAAATGAGATTGCACAAAGCAAGGGTTGACTGAGCCACCAGAAAGGACCACTGCACAATTGTGGATGTATCTCACAAACTGGGAAAAGAGTGAAGATATGAAGAGCTGACAGTAAGGATTAGAGTAGGTATAAAATCAGGTTCATAAGTGACAGTGTCTCGCCAAGGAAGGCAAGCTCTTTGGCCGAATATTATATTGATAAGGGTCCTGTTATATGTGGTGGTGGTGAAAGATGGACAAGTCAATGGAAAGTTGCTAATGAAGGCTTGAGATAAGATCTTTCATAATTCAGAGGAAGAGATCAATGACATGGTGGTATGGAATGAGTGTTAAATCTACATGTTGGCACTTAGCTAGAGGCTTCTGGAAGGGTTTCCAGAGGGTTCCAAATGATTTCCAAAGGGAGGTTCATACTCCAGATGTGGAGGGACTAAAGGTTGTGGGTTCACGATTTGAATTGGAATAGGGACGGAAAGACGGGAAGCAGTAGAACTCTTAGGACTGTTCATGGTATAGGTTGGTATGAGTGGTTTGAGGTCGCAGGGACTTGGCTTCAACTTATGTGTTACACCCTCCTCGATTGTCTGTCCCTAATTTCGGAAAGTCGGAAAGTCCACCGGAACTGAATCGGAAACTACGATGCAGAATTAAGTCGATATTCGTACTGGCAGATAGTCCAGTCAACTGGTAACTTATATACATATATCTAGTTCTTGTACTATCTTTTGCCGAGTAAAGACAGGGGGGGAAGAGAGTACAAGGGGCAATATAGAACAAAAAACAAGGGAGTGAGGTACATGATGATCCTGCACGTCATTTATCAAGGAGTGCAACCTTGGCTTCAGAATCTTTGGAGGTTTGGAAACGTGGAACCTCGGATTGATGCATCGGAATTCAGAAAGCAGTTATTCAGGCTTTGAGTGGTTGGAAAGGTCCCAGAAATGGTGCAGGTGGTTGTGGGGTTTAATGTGAATTTATTGGCAGAATGGGCCATAACAATGAGGAGCTTATCCTTAACTTTAATTGGAAGCAAGAGGACTAAGTACTTTAACCTGTGTCCTAGGCTAGTCCCCATGTATTAGGTACCATACTAAATCTTTGGATCCCCCTTCACCAGTGCGCCGCCTTAGGGTAGAATGCCTGCTTAGGTTGCCCTTACAGGGACCCTGTGCCCAGCTGTCAGTTCTTCTCCAGAGCATTAGAACTCATGATGCATTGTACTTTTTTCTGGAGTGATATGGAAGCCAGAATATTTAATTGCTGTCCATACAGATAGGCTGGCTGTCAGCTACATGCTCAGTTTCAATTGGAAGCAAGAAGATAAAGTGTTTGATCCCTGTGTCCTGACATAGGTAAATTGGTGAAAATATCTAGATTGCAAGACAATGGTCAGCTCCCCTCATGCTTGACAGGGAAATTATTGAGTGAGGTTTTTGTTTCATATTATGTGTTTTTAAAAGTGAAGTTGAGAGGAGGTTGCAGGATTAAGATCTACGATAAAAAGAAGGCCTGAATCATATCCAAAGCATGCTTTGGAGGCAGAAAACGCATGTGTCCAGAAGCCGCGAAATTCTGACGGAAAAGAGCAAGGCTCAACTGGAGGGTCAACAAGGACCCAGTCCATATCCCAAGATAGAGACACCTGATGCTCCCCTGAAGCCACGAGTTGAAATTCGCCTGGGAAGATATGCGTGACTCGGCTTCCGTCCGGCAATGCGATGGAAGCGAATTTTTTAAATGAATTCGATTGTTCACCGGTGATGATGTCCAGATAAGAACTGTGTTGTCGTGAGACCCAGAGATGACTCGTGTTCCATCAGGTGAGATAGCAACGGATGTCACCCATTTGGAATGTCCCCTCAGTACATGCTGTGCTATCCCCGTATTGACACTCCATATCCAGACCGAATTGTCGTGCGAGCCAGACACAACATGTGCGCCATCGGCAGAGACACACCTCACGGCATCTGAATGTCCCTCGAGTATGTGCTGAATTTTCCCTGTCGCTGCATTCCAAACCCGGACGGAATTGTCGCGCGAACCAGAAACCAAACGATTGCCATCACGTGAAAATGCAACACAGTACACCTGATCTAAATGACCGTTCATTTCCCGCTTTGAATTTCCGGTTGCCACATTCCAGATCCGCACTGACTTGTCAACCGAGGCAGACGCGATGTGTTTTCCATCAGGCGAGAAGGACACGCTGGTCACGAATTGA
The DNA here is from genome assembly GCA_003314385.1 of Gomphus sp. MG54. Classification (NCBI taxonomy): domain Eukaryota; kingdom Fungi; phylum Basidiomycota; class Agaricomycetes; order Gomphales; family Gomphaceae; genus Gomphus; species Gomphus sp. MG54. Next base: position 7,402 of record QLPG01011063.1, on the reverse strand, counting down.
GAATGTCCCTTCAGCACACGCTCTATCTCCCCCGTGTTGGCATTCCATATCCGGATCGAGCGGTCCCTTGACCCAGACACAACCCGCGTTCCGTCGGGCGAGAATGCCACTTGGAACACCCAAGCTGAATGTCCCGTCAGCTCACGGTCTCTCTTCCCCCGAATCACATGCCAAACATGAGCCAAGCTTGACATCCTGCGTCTCCTGTGACTTGACAGTGTGCCTGATTCATTCTCCGATTCTCTGCTGGTCAGATTCCAAATCCGGACCGAGCTGTCCTCAGCGCCAGAGACGTTGCGTGTCCCGTCAGGGGAGAATGCAACAGACGTGACGCCACCTGAATGTCCCTTCAACACATGCTCTCTCTCTCCCGTCCTCACATGCCAGATCTCGATCGAGCAGTCGTACAAACCAGCCACAATTCGGGTCCCTTCAGGCGAGAAGGAAACGGACAGCACCGGACTCGAAAGATCCAGTCTACGCTCTGCCTGTCCGCTAGTAGCTTTCCAGGTACGGACTGACAGGTCAAATGAACAGGACACCACACGTAACCCGTCAGGCGAGAAAGCTACGGAATTCACCCAATTTGAATGCCCCACAAGGACGTGATCTATATGTCCGTCCGTTGCATCCCAGATACGGATTGTCATATCTGTCGACCCAGATGCGACACGTTTACCATCAGGTGAGAAAGCGACAGATCGCACCCAACTGGAATGCCCCTCTAGCTCCAGTTCTGTTTCCCTGGAACTCGCACTCCAGATTTTGATAGAATTTTTCGATCCAGACACGAGACGCGTCCCGTCAGGGGAGAAAGCCACAGACAGAACCCCATCCGAATGACACACATATATGCCCATCGTCTCTCCCGCTTTTGCGTCCCAGATGCGTACCAATTGGTCTGCTGAACCAGATACGACCTGTGTGCCATCAGGCGAGAACGCGACGCACCACACCGCATCCAAATGCCCCTCAAGCATGCGCTCCATCTCGCCAGTATCCGTATTCCAGATACGGACCGACCTGTCATTTGACCCAGACAGAACTCGGCTGCCATCGCTAGAGAAAATGACAGAGTTTACACGTCCACGGTGTCGCATGACATGCTCTGATGTCCGCTCCCATGCATCCGCAAGGCCCATTAGGACTGTAGCTCCAGGTATGTTACAGAACGATGTTGCATATTTCTGCCGTAGTAGGGACCGTTTAGGAATCCAGGTAAAGGCCGAGCGATATGTGTTGAGGCAGTGACGGCTGATGGCCTCAGATCCCATCTGGAGGCATCGACGAGCGTCATCGAACAGCAACGCGTACATGTTGTAACTCATGGGGTATTTCTGTCCAAGTGGTCAGCTGTTACTCTTCTCAACATGGTGCACTCACCAATGTGGCTTCCTTGGCATTGCCAAGAGACTTGACACCAGATTCCAGCTGGCCAATTGCACTCAGGCACTCGAACCAGTGCAATAGATGCTGATCCGCGAATTCAGAAAGAGAGTCGAGGATCGGCAAAGGTGCTCTAGGAGACGCTTCAAGAAGATGAAATGCCCAATGCATGCATGAGTATCGGAGGGCCGTCGATATCATGCCCAAATCTTTGATGTCATGGGGCAGTGTTCTGATTCCATCTTCAGGCAAATTACAAATATTACGTTGAAGAGTGTTATTCAAGTGTTGAAGGCACTTGATGGTGAGCATTTCGTGACCTCTGGTAGAATCTACGCTGTGTGCTTCGCAGCGCTGTGGATCAACGATAAACTCACGGAACGAAGCATGAAAAATGTTGACATGATCATCGTCTGTAGACGGAAGATGAATAACAGAGCTAAATGGAGATAGGGCATGTCTAGCCTCGGTATTCAACAGGGAGGCAATGCCAGTCATGGAGAGGGGATGCTGGAGAAGGACCACAGCGGCAAGTACGTCATGTCTGGCCGACTTCTCCCCTTCGGTGAGATCATCATTAAATGCCTCTTTCATAATCAAATTGTAGAAACCGTCCAGGGACGGGAGACGGAGTGCCGAACGTGTCAACTGGGTTAGCCGCTGCGTAGCATTTGCACCTCTCTGGCCTATATAGCGCACGGCAGTTGCAGCAAATATGAATAATCCATTTGATTTTTGAAGAAGATTCTCGATTTCGAGTTCACTCGGCCAAGGACATCCAGGCTGTGAATATCCGCGAGATGTCGCGATCTCAGACAATAACGATCTAAGATAAGTCTGAATGTCTTGTTGTACATCATCTTTGACCACGTCGTGAAGAGTGAATTTCCTGGGTCGGCGTGCAATATCACCACGATTAAAAGCAGCCACGATCCAGTCCTCCGGTCGACTTGTGATGAAGAACTTGAGGGGAATGTCTGTATCAACATTGAGGATGGTCTTTATCAAGGATACTATCCATTGCGCGGATGTGGAACACTCATCGATGCCATCTATCACGATAATGTAACCACTGTCCATTTTTTTTTCAAGGGCGTGCTTCACGGGGTTGATGATCAGATAGTTGAACTGGTCATGTACAGAGTTGAGATTGGCCACATCCGGTTTGTTGGCAAGAACCTCGGATATCGCTGATCGAATGTTAGAGTTAGATCGAGCAAGCATGCTAGCGATCGTAGGGATAATGCGGGATGCCTCGCTCAACGCTGAGCGAGAGCAGAAGAAGCTAGCTCCAAGCTTCTGCTGCACGTCCAAACGCTGGCACAATGTGTGAGCGATGGTAGTTTTGCCTGTTCCTAGAAACCCATTGAGCCAGAAGACAGGTGGTGCCAAAGCCTCGTGTGCCCAAGCCTCGATCTCCGCCAAAATATCCACACGGGTGTCCTGCATGCACCCATGGGGTTCATCGCCTTCGGCACCATGGCGGGTATCATAAGAGGCGTGCTCTGCGGGTTTGAGCAGGGCTAAAGCATCCTGCGGGGGGTCTAACCAGATGTGAGGAAGAAGATGAAAGAAAAGAATCACACCACACGTACTGTTGATATTCGATATATTCGATATATTAACGCCTCCATTTGCATCTGCAGCGGAAATAGGTGTTCAGCTCTGCGAAGTCTGGCATACGGGTCAACAAGCACGCTTACGGATGTTGACGTGTCTCAGGTCAAGGGTTGCGCCCCCAGACGAGAACGTGGACTGAGGATTGGAATGAGACATCGGTAACATAGCTCTGCTTGGTAGCTGCCTGCGGTGTTGGTGGGAAGAACAATGTGTCGACCCCACGTGTGCTGGTCAGGTCCGCAGGCGGAGGCGATGCCGGCGTCAGAAGGTCAGGAGACTAGCGAATAGAAAAAATCGTATTTGTGCGCATGAGAACATTCAACACATTCTTTCTGCTCTTTGGCAGCCAGTGTGGCTTCCTTTCTTCGGGCATCCCAATCAATTTGCAGAACTTTATCAATATATTGAGGTTCAATTGCATCTGGTGCACACACACAAGTTCATAAAATAATATCTTGTTCTAAGCAGCCAGAAGCGTTTCGTTTCCGATGCATTTATGAAGCGTCCTCATAGGACAACACCATGGGTTACTGTGTTATCACCATAGTAATAGTTGCTCAGGTGACATGAGAGTACGGCAAAGCACAAATACTGTCACCTCGATCAGTAAGATTGTTTGAACAAAGAGATGAACTCTGTAATACGATGGATACACCGAGATCCTGCAGTAACAATTCCACTTCTCTATGTTAGCTTCTTTGCATCATTTAGGCTTTGGGACAAAGGATTAGTAAAATGGGCATGAGTTTGCGAAAAGCAAGGGTTACTGAGCTACCACTGGACAATCTTGGATGTGTCTCACAAGCTTGGACAAGAGTGGAGACCTGAAGACCTGACAAATTAGGGTAGGTAAAGAATCGGGTTCTTAGGTCAAAGTGTCTTGCCAAGGAAGGAGAGCTCTTCTGCCAATTATGATATTGCTGAGGATCCTGCTATCTGTGATGGTGGTGGTGGTGAAAAATGGACAAGTCAATGAAAAGTCGCTTATGGAGGCTTGATAGAAGATCTTTCATGATTCAGAGGAAGAGACCAACAACATGGCGGTACAGAATGAGGTTATCTTATGCAAGGTGCGTACCTTTAGCCCGTTAGCTGCATGTCCAGGTATGTCAAATGAAAACTGGCATGGGCTGAGGATACAAAGGGAAGGAAGGTGTCACTTGTTGCAGAGCCTCGATATCGTGGGTTGCAGGGTTTCAAAAATCTCAGGGCAATCTTTTCTAGCCCGATCTCTCACTATGGGAAATAAGAGGTGTAAAACTGCATGGCCAACCTGATATCATGACACACTCAACCACCTCACTGCCCAGTCCCATGGTGATTTTCCTGCTGAATGAGATACCTAATTAATTCTCTCAACCATGAAATTCATGTAGGTTTCACCTCCTATAACATTTTTTTGCCTCTTCAATCTCTTGATGATTTAGAACAGCTCCTAGGACAAATTTTCAATCAGCCACATGTTTGGTTTTTCTGTGGGGCATAACATCATGTGGTCCTAATTCTGAACATGGTCAACTTTCTCACTCTTGAATAAAATTAGCATTGTGCTTCCTCACACTCAGAAGTGGAGAGAATACTTCATTTCTTTGTGTATATATAGGATAGTCTTAAAAGAGATGACCAAGATATCCAGGATCATATTCACATGCCATTCCTACAACACCAGTCTTCCTGGATACTACACAAGACATTCTGGATGTTGCTAACCGATACCCACTGCTTTGGAAATTCCTGGGTATCCTAGACTCCCTCGTTGACAACCATCTCATCAGGATAACAGAACAGCTTCATCAAGCAGCCTTGGCACCTATGCATATCAGTGCTATCTTCACCTAAAGCACCAAAGTAGTAGAACATATGTCGATCAAGTTTTTTTTACAAGTTCGAACGTAGCTTGGGAGGGCCTTGCTTAGATCATCGGCAGTAATCTGTTACCGACTAAAGTCCGCGTCTGAAAAGGCGATTACCAACCAGCTAATTTCTGTGACAGCTTTCTCGATGGCATCCAATTGATCTGGAATCCGGACCACGCCTGGGGATTAATACATGTGTAATCCCCTGCCAATGAATACTGACCGATCATGTTCGTTTTGTCGATCACCTTCCATCTCGCGGAGGTATCCGGGGCAGACTCAGCTTCTAGAAGTGGGATTGTGGGACAGTCCTCAGACTGGAAGAAATGGCAGTTGCGTTCAGGGCAGGGAAATGGTCATAATTGTTTCTATACTCAGATGGCTATAGATCTAATCACATAATCAGGACAAAATCAAGAACCGGGAACAAAATCCTCACATCCCAAACATATTTCTCCTTGTGAGAAAGTCGCTCGAACGTCCCCATGTGCATAACAGTTATGATATATTCGGTAAGGATACATCCACACCTATGGCGGAAATAGGGCATCTCGCTTACAGGTTTCTAGACTGCGTCGAAAGCGTGTATTATATTGGAACCAATATATCGACGCGCTGACATCAAATTAGAAACGGAGAGCCTTGGGGATGGCATATTTAAAGGGTAGCAGTAAGTTCTCTAGGGCCGCCCGAGTTCTGGTGTTGCCATCCAGCACCCCTTATATATGATATTATTCTCAGTTAATCCATCCACCAATTGACTGTCATAGAGCTCACCATCCGTCCCACACTTCATTGACACCTGCTCTTCCTCTCTGGAAGAGATTAAGTACATCTATCCCATCACTACTTTCCAGGGAAAATGTGGAGAATAAGTTGAGCTCACTTTTGAGCAAGTCTTGAAGACGAGCAATATGAGCATCGATGGCAGACAATCAGCCAGACTACCCCTTGGCCTCGTGTTGGCTCATATTCAGTTCTTCCACTCGGTGTGTGAGCTGTCATCGTTCCATTTCTCATGCTTTCTCTTTCATATTGTCAGAGACCTTTGCCTTGAGTTCATCGGACACCTAGAAAAATAAAGGGATTGGGGCTGGACCAATAACATCCACCGTAACTCCTCTCACCTATTTGATATATTTGATATTATGACCCTTGAACAGCCTCATATACCCACCTCGACCGCCGAGCCCAGGCGTGTCTCTGCCCAGGGTCTATCATCCTAACATTGTGGCAACCATTTGCTATACAGATCACCTGGGAACTTGCCCAAGTATTTTCCTGGATGTGTGTTCCTCTACTAACTTGGTGCTTTAGGTGAAGATAGCACTGATATGCATAGGTGCCAAGGCTGCTTGGTGACGCTGTTCGTTTATCCTGATGAGATGGTTGTCACCCAGGGAGTCTAGGATCCCCAAAAATTTCCAACTCAGTTGACAGGAAACTCACCATGTGACTGGGCGGTCAGGCAGTTGAGTGTGTCATGATATCAGGTCAGCCATGCAGTTTTATGCCTTGTATTTTCCATAGTGACAGGTTGGGCTAGAAAAACTCTGAAACCAAGCGACCTTTGATATTGAGGCTCTGCAACAAGCAACACCCCCCTTACCTTTGGATCCTCAGCCCAGACCAGTTTTCATTAGACATACTGGGATGTTCAGCTAGAGGGCTAAAGGAATGCACCTTGCATAAGATAGCCTCCATCTGTACCGCCATCTCATTGGTCTCTTCCTCTGAATCATGTAAGATCTTATCTCAAGTCTCCATAAGCAACATTCTGTTGAGTTGTCCATTTTTCATCACTATCACAGATAACAGGATCCTTACCAATAACATAATGGGCTGAAGAGCTCTTCTTCTTCCTTGGAGAGACACTGTGACCTAAGAACCCAATTCTTTACCTAACCTAATCCTTGTTGTCAGGGCTTCATGTGTCCACTCTTTTCCAAGCTTGTTGTTATGGCCCATGCTGCCAAATAAACCCACATTAAACCCCACAACCACCTGCACCGTTTCTGGGACCTTTGTGATCACTCAAAGCCTGATTAACTGCTTTCCGGATTCCGATGCATCAATCCAAGGTTCCATGTTTCTGTCACGACCACACAATGTGCTTTGACTTACTCAGCAGTACCAACCAACCGACCCCCAGTCACATCATTCCATGGCATACGGTTTTGGTTTGGTACACCCGGTTTATCACCTGGTTCATTATCCTTTTCCCCAACCCCTATTCTTTATCATCCCTACACTCCTTTTCTTTCCCCCTCACTTGTTTACCCACAGGATGTTCACTATTCCCTGCCACTCACTCGCGGCCCTATTGTTTTATTTTCGGCCATTCCTTATTGTTCTATTTCTTTCCCACAATCTCACCACTTATATTTCATTGTCTTATTCTCTCATTATTCTATTCTAATCGCTGTGGACTATACCTCCACATGGTCTTCATACCTTATTCTTTTTTCCATGTCTTATGCAACCCTTATTCCACATTCCGCCTCTCAGCCTATATAAGTAGTGGATACGTGTACATAGTT
>QLPG01011057.1:0-11087 GCA_003314385.1 Gomphus sp. MG54 | reverse complement strand
AAACCAAATAGTATCACCTTCAAAGAAAACCAAAAGAAAACCATTCTCCAACGCACTATTTCAGCCCGATGCTTATTATTTCATCCAGACGCTTATTATTTCACCCAGACGCTTATTATTTCATCCAGACGTGCTTATTTTTTCATCCAGACGCTTATTTTTTCATCCAGGCGCTTATTATTTCAGCCGGACGCTTATTATTTCAACCGGCGCTTATTAATTCAGCCTCAAAGCTTAAGCGTACACAGGTCAGAATAAAGTCGAAAAAAATTCTCAATTGTTCTTTGCAACTGTTAGGTAGATGAGTCTTCTTGAGTCTGTAATCTCTGATGAGAGGGTGGGATCGTCGAAATTTCAGTGACGATGATCAAGAACCGAGTTGAGTGAGCGGCAAACAGATGATGGATTACACAGTAAGTGTGACTGATGCAACAATAACGTGCGAATGTTGGTCGAATGGAGAAACCTCGGAATTGCATCCACAGGTTGAGACGCACGTGTTTAATCAATTGAGATGCTAATTTTGGAGGTGGAACTTGTGAGAAACACAGTTCGAAGCTCAAAAGAGAAGCTGTAGGACTTCTCTCTGAAGGCTCCGGTTCGTGAATTTGTGAGAGCGATAAAAAAACACATTTCTCGTGCAAAGTTCCCTCCCCATGATACAGAAGTCATTGACTACGGTGAGTAACTCGATTTTGAATTATGTTATAACAATCAAATTACAATCTAAGGTTCTATACTGTGGAATGCGATAGGCACTGCACTTTCGACACTCCATGGCGTTTTCAACATGAAATACTTGAAGCAGGAAGCTGTATATTCATCTGGAGGCAATGGTGAAGAGGGGCCAACTGGCCAGCACAACTCCATGCTTTTTGGAACTACAATAAAACTTCACATTTCTTTCTGTTCTTCCTTTAAAGTAAGTTTATGCGGTTGTCATTAGCAGATTGTGGTTGAGATGAAATAGTATTGCATGATCGATGAAATTTGTGTTTAGTTATTCTTGCCAGCTATTCTGCTGAGGAATCCCACTGTAATGGTGTGCATACTCAAATTGCTGCTGATTATCGTCTGAAATATTTTTACCTTCTAGACCGTTCTTAGCCGCCGCCGCCGCCGCCGCCGCATCTCACATCGTACTGCTATGCAAGCATGTGACGTTGAAATTGCCCTGGACGACACCGCTCTTAAGACGAAGATGACTGCTATACATGCTCCTGCAGAGGCCCTAAAGCGACTCTCAGCGCTGGATGAAGAAGTGCGGCTCCTCAAATGTAGTACTTTCATGGTTCCAAACACCTCATTGCATTTGATCGCGTTAGCTGCTCAGTCCATATGTTTTTCCAGGACAAAGCTCGACTTTCTGAACTCATTGTCGGCAGACCCCCGACAATTTGTGCAGACATGGCTCAATAGTCAGTCCCGCCATTTAGATGTTGTTCTTAGCAACGAGCAGGGGATCCGAGAAGAGGATCTTAAGAATAGCCAAATCTTTTCGCTGCCATGGGTTAGTCATTTGTCCGCTCGTTGTTATTATGACTGAATATGTGCGCAGGTTGATGAAGCCGTATCAGTGCAGGAAGGGTTAATGATCACCAATGCGATCCGTGCAGAGCAGGGCATTATGGGGTGAATAATATGATGCATATTGTTCTCTTGACCTTCTCTGAAAAAAAAAGAACATCTTCTGTATTGATGATAATTGCATTTTATCTCAGCCAAAGAGCTTGGTTTTTCTCTTTCCTTCTCCCAGCAGATTAGGTGACAAGGTGCAAGTACCTCTGATGCATCCTAACTTGTTACATTCACCCCAAATTAGATCCACAGGAAGTTTGCAACATAACTGCCTGTATGTCTAGGCTTTTTTTTTTTCTGAAGCCCTTTGTTTCTGGATCGCAATTAGCGCTATAAAACTATGTTCAAGGGTCCTGTGTCTGGATTTTCATTGGACTTTGTCAGTGACAAAGTGCCGATGGCATCAAATTGCCAAAGTAAAACTAGCATATAGGGTCGTTGTCGTCATATGAACACAGCGGAGGTCCTTAAATATGCATCAGAATCGAGATTTACCCTTGTAGTATAGATTGACTACGGGTAGATAGTTAGTTTATATGTTTGAAGGCCGTAAGTTCGATTCACGCGTGGCTTTGCAAATTTGAGTTTAAGCATTAAACTTTGTCTGCTTCAACTTTTAATGGCTTTTTTGAGTTGTGTTTATTTTTACTTGTATCACATAAACAGACCTCTTAAGGGGAATTTTCTGGACATCGTGCCTTCGTTTCCTGCCATAACAAATTATGTGTTCGAAAGGATCACTTTAGGCCCGCCCTTTACTTATCTTCTGCAGATTTTTACCACCAGTTACCCACAGAAGAACTAGACCGGTCAACACCGACGACAGCTATACACGGATATTCCTGCACACTACGGGGTTGCACAAGGACACCTGGAACACAATCGCGCGACTCTTTTGCATTGTCTCAGAACGGGTGCAGTCCATATTATCCGTGAGATGTACTCGATCAAAAACCCCAACTATAATGAGTATGCACTTTTGAAATAAAAGGATATCTGTTAGTCCTTCTCCGCCTGCTTTGCTGTTTATAGGCTTTACATGGACTGTACATTCCACCATAGAATACGCCCGAGCTTTGGAGGGTTTTTTTTTGGTGAGCAGGGTCAACAGCTGGCGTACGAGTTGATTTTCTGAAACTTGTTGGAATCGCCCACTCACAAGGCAGGGCAGCTCTGTCCGTACCACGTTCTGCAGGCAGTGTGCCCTGACCGACTGAGAATGAGGGTCCCTCCGCCAACTTTCTCACTATGGACTTGTTACCATCCTGGATAAAGTGTCTTTCTATGATATACCTTGAGCTTCCGATCATGGACAAAGAGCTCAATGATAAACTCAGCTTGTTCTCGAAGCTCGCGCACCTTGGTTGCGTCATGATGTCGGACTCAATTCCAAGCTGGCCAAGAAACAACTAAATCCATCACCTATATGTGGGATTTCCGTGCATCGAGTATATATGTCATGAATTAAACACCATTTAACGGAGATGTATACATTTATCAAATTTATAACTTATGGTTCAGACTGAGACAGCATCCTGTCACTAAATATCCCCCTCCTTCCGTGTTCAATGCTGCAACAACGTCGTTGATGAAAGAGTGGGAAGTTGTGTGTGCATTTTTTGTTTAAGTGATTTTAGTCTCTTCAACAAGCAGGGATCTCATCTAGTTCTATCCATACCATGTTCTGCAGCCCGGGTGCGCTACACCGACTGAGAATGAGGTTTCCTCCACCAGCATTTCTCACGATGGACTTGATACCATCCTACACAAGGTGTCTTTCTATCATCTTCCTTGAGCCTCCCTCATTGATAAAGCTATCCCGCCTTTTGAGTGGCCAATTCCCACAAGTTTCAGATGATCTGATGAAAGGCCAGTCAGATACTCCTAGGCATCAAATTTATGTGATGTCTGTTGTAAAAATTGTAGGGAAATGAGCTCTAATATAGCAATGCAACTCAATTAGGTGCACAAGGGACACACAGACTAAGTGAAATAGATTCCTCAGTGTGGTCAAGCACTATGTCATTTGAAAGAAACTACCTAAGTGAAATAGACTACAGGTTGTTAGGCACAAAAATTATTTTACAATTATTTTACTCACTTCTGTAGCAGTTATGTGCAGTAGCTAAATACAGACATACTCAGTGAATGGGCAGTTCACTGAGATATACTATTACTATACCTAAATACAGACGTACTACAATATAATTAGTGTCGTTGTATTTAGGCGTGCAAATGGAATACGTACCTCAGTGAATGGGCAGTTCACTGAGGGGCTACGTTCTAGTCATTCAGTATATATACGGTCCCGGTCGAACATGACCGGGACATCCATTCCTTGTTGCATTCGGTGCTTACTCATCTTAGCTCCAACACCCCCCCTTAAGCAGAACGCATCCCGACCATCGTATTCAGGTGTAGCACTTTGTGTCGGGGGAGGGCCTTCGTAAACATATCCGCCGCCATATCGTCTGTCGGTACATAGTTGACGTGGATCAGCCTCTCATGTACAGCTTGGTGTATAAAATGGCAGCGGATATTGATATGCTTCATCCGGGGGTGGTACTCGTCGTTCTTGGTAATGGAGATGGTGGAGACATTGTCAAGGTGGATGGTGACAGGATTCCTGAGTGGTCGAGCAATATCCGTGATGAACATTCAGATCCATAGCACTTCCTTCGCAGCGTGAGTTGCAGCAATATACTCGGCTTCAGTAGTTGATAGCGCAATAATGGGTTGCTTTTTTGAGCTTGTTAAGTCTGCGTGTCAGGCGCTTAGCTAGTACTTCCAAAGGAGCTATCCCAGTTATCGTGAAGGTCTGTAACGGGGCCGAAGACCGAAGACAAGGATCGGACGGACTACGGACGGGGGCGGAGGTGCCGGGAACTTAGGGTAGGTCGCGGAATGGTACTATCCGGTCACTGAGGTGTTTGAGGTCGAAGGGACTTGGCTTCAACTTATGTGTTGCGCCCTCCTCGATCGTCTGTCCCTAATTTCGGAGAGGAGATGGAAGTTTACTAGAGTGAGTTGGAAACTAGGTGGACTAAGTTGATATTCATACTAGCGAACAGTCTAGTCGACTGGAAGACTATATACATGCGACTATCCTTGTATTATCTTTGCTGGTCATAAAACAAGGGAAAGGAGAGTACAAGGGGTCGATATAAAAGAGAGAACAAGGGAGTGAGGTACGCGATGGTCCTGTGTGTCGGCTATCAAGGTAACGGAACCTTGACTTCGGAGACTTCGGAGGTTCAGAATTGCAGAACCTCGGAATGTATGTCGGACATCCGGAAATCGGTTATTCAGGCTTTGCTCAGTTGGAAGGGTCCCGGAAAAGGTGCGGGTGGTTGTGGGGTTTAATGTGGGTTTGTTTGGCTGCATGGGTCATAACAGAGCTCCAGGAAATGGCTCCTCCATCAATTGTGAACACGTATCCAGACACCGAGTGTCTGTGTTCCTGCGATGCCCAGTGTGCATCCGAGTATGCTTCAAGTCCCTTCCATGTACCTCCAATGACAAGGCAGGTACCCTTCGTTCCCTTAAGATAGCAAAAGACTCTCTTAACCGCTTCCCAGTGCGCTCTCCCCGGGTTTTGCATGAATTGCACCAGGAAAGAGATGGCAAAAGCAATGTCCAGGCGTGTGCCTAGCGCTGTGTACATGAGGGATCCGATAGCCTCTCTGTAGGGCATGTTTCGCATCTCGTCAAACTGGCGAGGGGTGGAAGGGGACTGGGACAGTGATAGTTTGTGGTAGGGGTCAAGTGGTGTGCTGAGCGGATTAGTGTCCTGTAAATTGAACCTTTTGAGTATTTTCTCGATGTATGCGTGTTGCAAAAATAAGATTGTACGCATCTCACGGTTCCGCTTCACCTCTATTCCCAATAGCCAGCTCAAATCCCTGAGGTCCTTAATTTTGAGAACAGTGTGCAATTTGTTCTTGAATGTGCAGATCACGAGCTTGGAGTTGCCAGCCATGGTGAGGTCATCGACATCTACAGCGATGATGAGAGCATCCTGGCCGGCATATCTATGGAATACCGTGTGTTCAACTTCACAGCGCATAAATCCGAACCTGTACATGATGCCACACAGCATATTGTACCATTCCCTTCCTGACTGCTTGAGGCCGTAGATCGCACGGTTGAGATGGCAAATGTGACGTTCTTGTCCAGGGGCTTCATAGCCTTTGGCTTGGTGTTACATACCATTGCAATGGTTGGTGAATACATGTAACAAGTTGCTGTTTAATTAGTGCCCACAGACTAATGCCAGATAACCTGGCATAGTGGCCTTTTGGCCCAGTTGAAAGAACATATCACTGTGGGAATTTGTTGCCTTTCACAGTATGCCAGGTTGACCAAAGGTCAGCGGTTCAAATCCCTGTGTGCGCAATAATTTAGAGGGTTGTTGCAATCACTTGGACCCCAGGAACCCTGGCTTACATGATGGTCCATGACATCATGGGGGTCTGCTATGTCAAACAGTAATTAGAGTGCTTGGGGGAAGCCACAGACAGGCCTGGGAAACCTGTTAAGATATCATCACTGTGGTACCTCAAGGGCTCGGTACCTAAGGGGAAGGTACTGTTACATACCATTGCAATGGTTGGTGAATACATGTAACAAGTTGCTGTTTAATTAGTGCCCACAGATAACCTGGCATAGTGGCCTTTTGGCCCAGTTGAAAGAACATATCACTGTGGGAATTTGTTGCCTTTCACACTTGGCGCATGTAGACCGTCTCGGTAATTGGGGCATTGAGGTATGCACCATCGATGTCGGTTTGTTCGAGTTCCCAGTCGTTCCTGACTGCTATGGCAGCAATTATACGGATGGCAGAAACCTTGGCAGTGGGGGAAAACGTCTCATTGTAGTCTATCCCTTCCGTTTGGGAAAAGCCTTGCGCAACAAGCCTGGTCTTGTGGGCTACAATGTTACCGTTCGTGTCGTGTTTGTAGTGGAAGACGAGCCTGCTGCCAACAATGTTAGTGCCGTCTGGGGGTTCTACGAGGTCTCACGTACGTAGCGTCGCGTGCTGGTCCAGCTCCCATTTGATGGACACATCCCACGCCGGCCAGTCTTTGCGCCAACACACGTCGTCCAGGCTAACTGGGTTGACTCCCATGCTCTGGGTAGCCGCTGCCATCACGTGTTCCAGCAACCAGTGCATCGCTCGTTCATCCACCATGCTGATTTCTTCTGCCTCCTCCAGGACCGCTAAGGCTACGTTTCCAGTGGGAGCAGGCAGCCCCTTAGGATACATGGGAGCGTTTGCGCGACCGGTGCTGCTGCCAGTGCCGTCGGCGATCCCATGCACGTACGTGGATGGTTTCCACGTCCGGTGACCCCTGCCGAGTGGGTCTGCATCTGCATCTGCGTCCTCGAAATCTTCGAGCAGATCGATGCACGTGTAGTGGGGGTGGTCCTTGGCCATGATGGGTGCTGCTGCCGCCGCCAACGTCAGCGCCTTTGCTGCTGTTGCCGTGGCCGTGAGGAGTGCCGCCGATGGCTCTACTGCCATGGGTGATCAACCCCCCCTCAGTTAGTGCATCTGCGGGTGTGACCAGGACCAGAGCATCGAACGTCACATTGCGTTCGACGGTGACACGATGCTTTCCAGGCCAGTAAACCCTATGGCCCTTGCTCTCGTCGCTGTACCCCATCCATCTCCCCTCATCTGCCTTGGAATCGAGTTTGCTGGCATGCTCCTTCAACACAAAGACCTTTGTGCCCCACTCAGGTAGGTCAGTTAGGTCGGGCTTCATGCTATGTACAAGTTCATACGGCATTTTGCTGTCGAGCACACATGTGGAGGTTCGATTTTTGAGCCATACCACATGTTGGACTGACTCGGTCTACAGGAACTTCGGTAGGCCAGCCATCAAGAGCATGGCCCGAGCGTGTTCCAGTAGCATTCTATTCAGGCACTCTGACATGCCATTTTCCTGTGGTGTGTCGTGTACGGTAAGACTCCGTATGGTTCCTTTTGATTTTAGGTACACCATGAACTCTTGTGAGAGATATTCACCCCCACAGTCGGTTTGCAAGCGCTTCAACTTCGCGCCATGCTGGGTTTCGACCCATGCTTCATACTGCTTATAGCAGTTAAAAGCCTCTCCTTTCCTTGCCATCGGAATCAGGTAAGTCCACCTGTTGTGGTCATCGGTGAAGCTAACGAAATACTCTTTTGCCATCATAGCTCTGGGGATTTGCAGGCCCCCACACGTCCGAATGGACTTTTTCGCCGATTTTTGCGGCCTGCGGTCCCTCTCGCATTTGTGGGACCGGCTTCCTGGTCAGTTTTGCTTGCACGCAGGCTGTGCAAAAACTTGGCTCGCTCGACATATCAAGGTCGAGGCCAGTTATGGTACCATCCTGGACAAGCTTCTGGGTGGTCTGTGAGGATATGTGGCCCATGCGCCGATGCAACTCATCCGCAGTGAGTTGTTTTCGCATTATGTTTGCTGGTGCTGCCATAGATTTATGCTCTACCTTGTAGAGCCCATTCGAGAGCGGGACCTGCCCCAGCAAGGCCCCTTTTGTATCTCGAATCAAACATTTTCGGTCCTTTAACAGGACCGAGTAACCGGCTGTGTCACATCGCATCAACGATATGAGCATAAATGCTAGATCTGGGCAGTACAACACGTCTTTCAATGTGACATGCCTTGTAGTTTTTCCATTCGGGATTCTGATCTTCATGCTGCCTATCCTGACAGCTTTAAACACAGTTTTATCGGCGGCATTGATTGCATGTGGTGCAATTTCCTTGAAGGTAATGAACCGGTGCCTGTCTGGTGATATGTGCCCTGATGCGCCCAAGTCATAGACATCGACTTCCCATCCTGTCAGTGTACTCGTTCCCAGCGCGATCATGGGCCCAGCGAATGTTGTCATGAAGGCAAAATCTTTGCCTTCTGTTACCGCATTCGCTGAACTGCCTGCCTTCATGTCTTCATCCCTCTTATCTTTCTTTTTTGCTTTAGAGCGGCAGTCTGCCTTCTTATGCCCCTTTTCCCCACAATTCCAACATTCCATGTCGGTTTTCGTGGTATTGGAGGTGCCCTTGCATCCCTGTGACTTCCCACGCCCTTTTGCTGCAGTGAGAGCATTCTCACTCACCTTCAGTTGGTGCTCCTCAATGGCAAGTCATTCGAACTCATCGATTAACATACTGACCACCTGATCTGGCTCCAGTTTTGCCTTCGCATGTGCCGCTGACATCGTAATGGCGTTGATGAGTGGGCAGTATGACTTAGGGAGCGATCCAAGGATGACGGTAACAAGGTCATCATCGGTGAGTCTGGCATTTATCCCAGCAAGCTGCTCTTGCATCTTCATGATCGCCTCCAGGTGCGTACAGACATTTGACTTGTCCTTGCACTTCATCTCGTACATCCGGCGCCACATGTTGACCTTAATGGTGAGTGCTCTAGTTTTGTGTTTCAAGCATATGGCATCCCATATGTCCTTGGCTGTAGGGAGGTTGCGTATTTCAATGAGGAGGCTGTCAGGGACTGTGGTAAATATTTGGGCCATGATCGTGGCCTCCCGCTGATTGTGATTGTCCCAACATCTTTCCAAGTCATCCAGGTCCTCCTCCTCCTTCACCGTCAGCTTATGGCCCTTGGGATAGGTAGGGATCGGAGGGGGAATTCTCGCGGTCCCATCCAGGTGACATTTGGCTCCACGAGTCACGGATAGGATGGATAACGTCTGACTTTTCCAGGTAACCCAGTTGGTGCTGTCCCTGGCCAGCTTCGGGACAACAAACGACTTGGAGGTGGGGGTTGACATGGTGGGCTCTGCAGGGCCCATAACCTGTAGCGGTTATGCGCAGTAGCTAAATACAGACGTACTCAGTGAATGGGCAGTTCACTGAGATATACTATTACTATACCTAAATACAGACGTACTACAATATAATTAGTGTCGTTGTATTTAGGCATGCAAATGGAATACGCACCTCAGTGAATGGGAAGTTCACTGAGGGGCTACGTTCTAGTCATTCAGTATATATATGGTCCCGGTCGAACATGACCGGGACATCCATTCCTTGTTGCGTTCGGTGCTTACTCATCTTAGCTCCAACAACTTCCTCAGTGTGGTCAAGCACTGAGGAGAAGAGAGATAGTTCTGCGCGATGAGAGCACGCATATACTATACTCCCGGTGATGTCATATCTGACCGGGAGTCAGAAAGAACGAACGTTGGAACGTGTCGGCAACTTCTGGACGGAACCAAAATACGTCGTTCACGTCGTTAGAAATACAAAAATAATGCAGAAGAGTGAAAGAAAGAAAATCAGAAAAAATAAAGAAAAATATACTTGAGCTCTCTTGCTCTTTTATGTCCTTTTTTTAATTTTTATATTGAATATTTGGCTTGAATTTGTTGAAGGAGCATGAGCCCAACAAAAATAAGGTACACTTGACACAAAATCAGAGTAAGCTGCCTCTTGTTCTTTATTGTTCTCCCAATTAGTCACACTCTGTGCCTGCATGTTTTGGAACCTGAGAAGCTGTGACAAAACTTTGGTGTAAACCAAGGCAAGTCAAGTTCTCCAACAAGATGCAGGAGGACAACAAAATACACCTGCATCGGCTATTTCAATGTAGAACCCAATCAAGAAATTATACTCTGGAGATTCATGTAGTCTATTATTGCAAGAGTATTACAATGAAGATTTATGTGCCCACCTGGTTCCAACAATTGGTTCTAAATGATTGTGATCGAGACTCATAAACGATGACCGAAGATCGACGCTGACCCCTTGGTCTGTTCGCCCTCATAATTACTTGAATAGATAACCCCATGACCATGGGACAATGTCTAATATATGATATAGAATTGGCCGATGAATTGACGCACGATATATCTCAAGGACTGTTTCCTCCCCATATGCATCATCACTAACTACCATTTATAGAGTGTGTATCATTCTGGACCATGTGAGCTTCGCATAGATCGATATTCTTTCAGAGATATTGCCTAACAGTCTTCATTTTTAGGAAGGTCATCAGATGTTTTGTTCTTTCCCCCAATTCTAGAATTCCAACTTGAATTGATTCTAATTTCCCTCAATATCATTGGTTGGTGCAACAACTTTTGATGGGTACTCTGGTGCTGGCGCTCGATTTAAACGACGACTTTCACGATGATAATATTGACGTTACAGGGACTAATTACCCTGGTTGTTCTATGGGTCCCACTGAACACATCTGCAGCCACTTCGCAAGTGCCACCGTTGCTAGGTCCTACAATCAATCACTCCTCTATATAACAACAGTATTTTTTTTCTCCAAAAAAATGTCTCGACAGTGTAAACCCTTGTGACTTGGGGAAGTGTCTTACGAAGATCTCGGCCACAATTTTTCAAAAAGATATCAGGTTAGTATGCAATAAGTGGGATCTTGTTATCCTCCCTAGCTAAGTCAATATATCAACTATTCTCCAATTCACTACAGCTTCATGCAAATTATGCAACGATGACTCGTATCTACACA
>QLPG01011053.1:0-10022 GCA_003314385.1 Gomphus sp. MG54 | reverse complement strand
TGTACATGGACGTGGGATGGTTGTTTGGTCGGCACTGGCGAATATCCGGGACCTCGGTACGTGGACGTGACAACTCCTCACTCCACCTCATCTCGGGACTTCCTGCCCTTGTGTTATCTTCGGTTATGGCCTTGTTTTACAATCGAGCATTTTCTATTGTATTAGGGCACGTCCTATTATCCTGTCCTTTATTGTTTTATTTCCACCTTACATTTCTTATTCTAATTTTACTTGTTGTGGACAATAGCCGCATGCTCTGCATACCTTGTTGTCTCACATTCCTTATTCCACATGTCGCTTCTTAAACTATATAAGTAGGACATGGATGTACATACTTCTTCATTCTGGGTATCAACTAGGCTTAGCCCCTTCTACCTTCTTCTCTTCTGTTAAGTCCTCGACTTGGGCCAGCATCTTCAACATCCCCCTGAGTATCTGTCTGTTGCAAATACAGTGGCATGCACGGCAAGTAGGGCACAACGCACGAGTACGTTGAAGCCAACGCCACTACTCTTGGCCTGCAGGACTTGGCCATAGTCCGCCCAACCTTTCAACAACACCCCTCGGCAGTACCAAAGTCCGTCAGTATCCGATGCCTGACAGGTATGAAGAAACCTCATGGAGGCATTGTCCACAGTGGTCAAGAATAGAATAAGGAATGTAAGCAAGATTAGAATAATAGAGTATGGCTGAGAATAAGATAATGAAGTGGTGGGTGAGAATAGAACAATAGAAGACAGCATAAGATAAAACAATGGCAGTGGCCAGGACAATGAGTGGCCATCATGTTGTTCGGGGGAAATGAGTCAAGGAGTGGATAGGGGGTGAAGGAACAATGAAAAGGATAGGATGAGAGGAGTGGTCCATACGATGTACCAGGTGTACCAAGCCGTGGCCGCGTGGTAGTGCAAGATGATATGGGCAAGGGCCAGTTGGTCGGTATTCCCGAGTGAGCCGGTACTCGGTGTTGCAGACTTGACACTATGCCAAGTTGATATCCAGAATGAGGAACTATCTACATGCATGTGCTACTTATATAGATTAAGAAGCAAGATGTGGAATAAGGAATGGAGAACAACAAGGTATGCAAAGCATGTGGAGGCATTGTCCACCATAATTAAGAATAGAATGAGAGAAGGTAAGTAAGAATAGAACAATAAAATAGGATAATAGGGATGTGGCCAAGGATAGGACAATAGAAAGTGACCAACTATAAAATAATAGGGTCATGGCTGAAGATAAAACAAGGACAGGATGTCCTGAGATAAGGCAGGCCAAGATTTAAGGAGTGGGTGGGTGTCAGGCTTCAGGAATGCTGAGGTGTCAGATGTGAATGGCCAAGTCCTACAGGCCAGAAGTAGTGGCTTTGGCTTCAACGTACTTGTGCATTGCACCCTACTCTCCGTGCGTGCCACTGATTTGCAACAGATGGGATACTCGGGAGGATGCTGATGATGCTGGCCTGAGTAGAGGACTTAACAGAGGAGGAGAAGGTAGAAGGGCCTAAGCCTAGACGATACCCAGAATGAGGAAATATGTACATGCATGCCCTACTTATATAGATTTAAGAGGTGACATGTGGAATAAGGAATGTGGGACAATAGGTATGCAGAGCATGTGGGTATTTGTCAGGCTTCAGGTACTGACAAAAGGTCTGGCAGACAGTGGCCAAGTCCTGTAGGCCAAGAGTAGTGGTGTTAGCTTTAACATACTCGTGCGTTGTGCCCTACTTGCTGTGCGTGCCACTGATTTGCAACAGACGGGTACTTGGGAGGATGCTGGTGATGCCAGCCTGAGTCGAGGACTTAACAGAAGGGAAGAAGGTAGAAGGGCCTAAGCCTAGTCGATACCCAGAATGAGGAAATATATACATGCATGCCCTACTTATATAGGTTTAAGAAGCGACATGTGGAATAAGGAATGTGAGACAACAAGGTATGCAGAGCATGTGGTTATTATCCACAACAAGTAAAATTAGAATGAAAGAATGGAGATGGGGATAGAACAATAAAAGATAGAATAATAGTCATGTGGCCAAGGGTAGGACAATAGTGTTATGGCCCATGCCGCGAAACAAACCCTCATTAAACACCACAACCACCCACATCATTTCCAAGACATTTCTAACCGACCAAGCCTGGATAACCAATTCCCGGATGTCCGACATACATTCCGAGGTTCTGCGATCCCAAACCTCCGAAGACTCTGAAGTCAAGGTTCTGTTACCTTGATAACCGACGTGCAGGACCATCACGTACCTCACTCCCTTGTTTTCTCTTTTATATTGACCCCTTGTACTCCCTTCCTCCTTGTTTTATAACTGGCAAAGATAGTACAGGGATAGTCACATGTATATAGTCTTCCAGTCGACTGGACTGTTCACTAGTACGAATATTGATTTAGTCTTGCACCTAGTTTCCGATTTATTTCCGGTAAACTCCCGTCTCCTTTCCGAAATTAGGGACAGACGATCGAGGAGGGTGCAACACACAAGTTGAAGCCAAGTCCCTTCGACCTCGAACACCTCAGTGACCGGATTGAACCATTCCGCGACCTACCCTAAGTTCCTGGCACTTCCACCTCCGCCCGTAGTCCGTCCGACTTCTGCCTTCAGTTCTCGGCCCTGTTATGGACCTCCACGCTAACTCGGACCCCCTTTCGGAAGTACTAGCTAAGCGCCGAACACGCGGACTTAACAAATAGGAAACGACCAACTATAAAACAATAGAGCTATAGCCAAGGATAATACAAGGACAGGAAGTCCAGAGGTGAGGCGTATCAAAGGATGAGTAGGTATGGTGGGATTAATAGATGGTGAGTGGCATAGTGTGTGTGAGGGGTGGGGACAAGGAGTGTGGGTGGTGGATGTGCTGAGCCGATCCCGGTATACCAAGTGATATGCATGTGGCATGGACACTTGGATGTGGACATAGGATGACTGCTCGGTTGGTACTGCCAAATTAATGGGTCTCGGTACATGTACTTGACAGTATTGTCCACAACGAGTAAAATTAGAATGAAGGAACACAAAAGGGAATAGAACAATAAAAGATAGAATAATAGAAATGTGGCCAAGGATAAGACAATAGGAGGTGCCTGACTATAAAACAATGGTTGCGACCAAAGATAAAACAAGGACAGGAAGTCCCGAGGTGAGGCAGATCAAGGAATGAGGAGTAGGCATGGTGGGATTAATGGATGGTGAGTTGCGTAGAGTATGTGAGGGGTAATAGATAAGGAATGTGGGTGGTGGATGTTCCTAGCTGAGACTAGCATACCAAGTGACATGCATGTGGTATGGACACTTGTTTGTGGACATAGGATGACTGCTTGGTCAGCACTGCTGAATTACTGGGTCTCGGTACATGTACTTGACAGTACTGAGTTATGGGATAATCAGTATGTGTACTTGACATTTTCACCTTGTTCTTTGATTCACGATGGATTCTTTATTATTTCTTATAGGTTATTGGTTTCACCATGTATATAACCTACCTAGACTCTGTAGAGCTTCAGTATTCACTGCTGTAGCTTACATTGTCTTAGGTATTATCTTACATATATATAAGTATTTGCCACTGTAGCTTACATTGCCTTAGTTTTTCACAATAGGTTATTGGGCCCTCACCTGATTGCTGATACATACTTGCTCAACTGACAGTTCAAAAAGCTACCTACTCTTGCTCACACATGCTCACTCTCACATGCTCACATACACCACCGTTCAGGCTGGAGCTGAAAATAACCTTGAGTAAAATTCCGGAGTTTAGTCTAATCTGGAACCATGGTCAGGGGTTGGATTCTGCTTTTTTCAAGGTCAACTCTCAAGCTTGAAAAAAGGTTGAAATCATGAAATATAAATGTTGACATTAGGCAGATTTGTCCTCAAAAGCCAAGGTTGTATAATCATTGGCCTAATATTAATTCAAATAACTTTGTATATTATTTTCCTACATAAATTTAGAATAAAATGTAGTTATGAAGTGTCAACATGTCAAGAATTGGCTGGTGTCCTATAAACTGCAGCTCATGACAATAATCTTATAGACTTACCACGCTGAGACATTGACCAAACTGTTCAGGCACCTATGATCTCATATTTGGTATCGCACTTCGATGTGCAGTTTCCAAATTGGGGTGATAACCTCTCGTCACGCTCATCTCCAGGTTCTGCGGTCTTTGCTCAATGTCATTAGAAGGTACAAAAGGTGCGTGAGCCAGTGAATCTTCACGATAATTAATCGCTGACTGAAAATCTACGATGGTGGTGCATCCCTGGCATCAATGACCATGTGCCAGAATGAAGGTATGTGCTATTTTTTCTCTCAGAGTTTTCCATTCTGATCAGGAGGTCGCAAAGCACCTTGCATGTATAGTGCATGAAGCGTATGAAAATACCTACGCGGAGGAGCATGGCAAGCGTGCTATTGTTTGCACTGCGCTGGTGGAGATGGGGTATGGCTGCGGCATGGATGGAGAAGTGCCTTTGGTCCAGTTGGTATTCGGGCTTGATACTGAGGAGAAATGAATAGCTTGGTTTGATAGGTGTATTCATTTATTCGTCCCTCGGGTCTCATGGGGTATAAACACAGTCATTTTTTTTGGTTTGGGCTAGATTTGTCGATATGTTCTTCAAAGCTTTTCTGCCCCCAGTGATCGCCAACAGCATCGTGTTCGAGGCACATCCGCAGAGCACACTCGCACGGTTTGATGCACAGACATGCCAGCTGAAGGGTTTTGTCATTCGCGACTTTGGCAGTCTGTGTATTCACCTGCCTATGCTGCTTGCCTCTACGGGTCTGAAGACACTCGATGGGGGTGGAGGAGGCATTGGAGGAGGCATTATCATGCTGGGGCACTCTGTCGTCGCAGACATGCTCGTGGATGTCCATTCACGCCTGTATCACATGCTCATCCACAGCCACCTGTAATTGACTGCAGCTTGCCTTCTATAGCTTAATGGTAATGAAATGAACCACCACTCCATGTTTCTTTGCAGTCAGAGGGGTATGATTTTGCCCAACTGTTCGTGTACCATAGGTGAGCGGTCCACAATATGACTAACTTTCAATATCCACTGAGCCAAGGCATTAGGGTCCCTATTCCATTCAGGACTGATCTCAGGGTGTTATTTGGAATCAAAGTAAGGTTTCCAATACTGTTTTTAAATTCATTGTACTGACATTATTCCCCTTTCCTTGATCCCCCCCCTTCCTGGACTACTCCCTCAGCGCTTCTATGGGGTTCTTTGCTGCACCTCATCGCTATCATCTGGGGAGTCATCCCTAGGTGGTTCTGGGTCATTGGGAGCCTCGGATTGCCTCCAGGAAGGCCCTGTTCCCTTTGGGCGCCTAACATATGATGGGGTAGGAGAGGGTGTAAGGCTTGAATTATCATCACCCAGTGTAGGTTTCAGGTAGAAATAGGCTCTAGATGCTCTAGATGCTTGGGTGAGTCTGCTACTTTTTGATTCAGCTGTCTCAGGGATGCTGAACAGTGTTTTTCTCCTTTCATGCATAGGAGGTTGGAATTATTCCTCAAAGCCTTCAGAAATGGTGAGTCCGGTGGGGTCTTGCATATATGAAGACTCTCTAATGCTCCACCTTCTAGTTTCTTGGCCATATGAGCCCAAGATGCATTGCTGTTCATCATTTGCCTCAACCGGCATCTCAGATCATGCACTTTCAGCTACCCCTGTAGACCTCCTTCAAGACTTGTTCAAGCATCAGACTTTAGTGAGTTATATTCAGATGTCTCTAGCTCCTCTCATTCATTGAGATGAGTTTTACCCAGCTGTGCCAGGCCCCTGTCGCGCACCTTCCCTCAACTCTTTGTTTCTTGCTCGGGTAGCAGCCGCTTTCTTAGCCAATTCTGCACGTTTTGCTGGGCCAGTAATACGAAGAATAGCAGCAGATTCCCAATGTTTGGACTGTCAATCGGTGAAATATGCTATTGGAGCTATCTGGGATCGAGGAAGGGTCTTGTGGATCAGGTCTGCATTATGGCGTACGTGCATGTTGAGAAAGTATCGGTCATCATTAGTATGTACAATGATGGGGTCTTCTCATATTGATGTTATTCGTTCTTGTTGGGTGTAATGAGTGCCTGTGACCACATTTCTCACTGAAGCAATCATGCTGAGCATTGACAATAAAAAGAGCTTCCTATGGTTTACCATCAGTGGGAGGACTTTGACTGAATAAATTACCTGACCTTTGGTGTGATAACTGAGGCTTTTGAGTGACCTGATTCATCTAAGGCTCGAACAAGTATAGGCATGTTGAGGCGTAGATCATTCACATCAAGAAGCAAAAAAATTTCAATGATAAGTATAATTCCTTGTCCTGAAGCTATGCCAGTATTTGGGGCCAAAATTTTGTATACTTGGCCACATTCAATTGATTTCTGGATGTGTCAAAGACTCTGTTAGCAAGAACTCAAGATTATGGTGTGACACATACCTTATGTTGGAAGAATATCCATGAGCCTGGTTGACAGATGTCTTTTGATCTGCATATAATGTACTTGCACTGGTGCCACATACTATTGGCATCAGTTTCATCTGGTAATGGAGTTGAAGATGAGAACAAAGGGCCCAGTGCATCAATCCACATAGATGGGAATTGTTTTTGTTGAGGCATCAACTTCACACTCCCTGCATTCAGTGATCAGTTAGCAATTTTTGAGTAAATGCCAGAAACAGGGCTAACATACCAGGGATAAGCATTGATTCTTCTACCCAACCGAGCCTCTGTTGCAGATTTTGATTTTGTTTTATAAAGTGGAATACCTTTGCACCAGCATGTACATAGTTTCCATCTCCATTGTTCCACCATCCACCACTAACTTGATGTTTGAACCTTTCCATATCAGCTAGTGTGACAGCGATGTCATAACTGAGGGCATGGTGGTTTGATAATACACTGCACAGCCGGAAAATAGCATTCCAGCACTCAAATATTTCAGTTGAATACAAGACAGCTGGCCCAAATCGACAGATAGCTTCAAGCACATGTACAAGAATGTGCAGCTTTGGTTTCTTCAAGATTCGTGAGGGGTCAATTAGTGACCAAATATCCAGCAAATTTGCAATTAAGACTTTCAGATCAACCTGTTATTTGATACAATGAGTGAGCATAGAAATTGACAGCTAAGTTGGTGGATCCACACCAAATAAAGGTCCATATCCCTGATTGTATGGAACCATAGCATAGCACCAAGTTCTCCAGTAGCCTTCCACAAGTCAAGGAGTAAATCAGAGCAAAGACCATCATGGAGATGGAACACTCCAAGTTGTTGTAAAATCTTGAAATGCTTGCCAATAAGACTAATCTTGTATTGCATAAGATACCGAGCTCGAATAGGTGGTAATGTCAGGCCATCAATAGATGATGACTGAAGTTGGACTGCAAAAAGATGATCCTGTTTCTTATCCCACACAGAACTTGTATCATGCCAGACATACTTGTCCTGGCCAAGCAAATATGTGTGTAAAATTTCACATGGACAGTCCTTATTCACATGAAGGCCTAAAAAAGGTCAGTGTCATAATATCTGACATGGAATATGAATAGCACACACATTGGACTTTGAGGAGGAAATTATAATGGTCCCCGGCCCTTAATTGTTTATGGTATGCTTTGGTTGAGTTAGCAATGAAAATAAAATGTTTTATAAATTGAAACATACAAGATTTGGCACCCGGATTGTTATAGCTGTGTGGTGGCTGTTGGATAAGCCAGTCAAAAATCTCATATTGGATTGCCGCTGTGATCTCCTCATGGATTGCTTTGTGGGCAGCTCCAGTACATTTGCGATCGTTCAAGCGTGAATCTCATGTTTCAGGATTACTTAGGTGTGCTTGTTTCATTTCTGAAGCCTTTGCAAGCATTTTGTTGATCCAAAATTGTGTGATCTTGTCTTTGATGCCGGTCTCAGTTTGCATAACTTTAACCAAATCATATGCACCAGAGCATGCAACCCACAGCTGAGACTCAATGGCTTGAACAGTTTCCTGGACCTCACGTGGCACACCGGGCTAGAATAGCATCATGAGGGTTGTGAGAGACAAGAAAAAAAAGAAACAAACCAGAAATAAGGCTTCATAACCGGTATCACTCTCCTTTTGCTCATCAGTTCCACCGGCTTTGCAGTGACGACAGAATAGATTCCCTTTTAGACCAATATGGGAACAAGTCTCTGATTGCTGAGGATTGTCAGCTGGGAGAACATGAGGAATAATATGAAATATGATTTCATCCATGAGAGAACAATCAAATGCAATGTGCCAATGATCAGGTCCTCTGATAATAATCAAAACTCAATTTGATTCACTAAAGATAACTTCTGACTGCACTCACATGTCTTTGGCTATGGCATGAAGTTGCTCAGAAGATGAGGTATGTGGTGATGTTCAACTGAAGCACACAAAGTATTCTTGCTGCAGTTTTCGATGGGGCAGACTCACATTAGCTAGATATACATTTGTGTGAGGGTTATATTGCTTGCTGCTATTGCCTGAAACATCACCGCTCCAAGACATAAGTCAAATTGTGAATGCAGGGCGGCCATTTGCAATTTTACGGACTCGATGTGGCTCACTTGTTGCCCATGCAGGGGATGAATCTGAACAGCAAAAATATCAATAACAACCAAAATGAAAAGAACTTCTTAGATTTAATCACGAGCATAATTGATTTTGTATCCCTCTTGTACCAATTCTAGCATGTTTTTCAATAGATTGGTTGCCTTGATACAGATAATATGATTGTCATCAATCA
Organism: Gomphus sp. MG54; assembly: GCA_003314385.1. Lineage (NCBI taxonomy): Eukaryota > Fungi > Basidiomycota > Agaricomycetes > Gomphales > Gomphaceae > Gomphus > Gomphus sp. MG54. The sequence goes on along the minus strand of QLPG01011053.1, from coordinate 1,242 downwards.
TAAATAGCCCAGACTACATTAAAATACAATTAAGCAAATGAGGATTTCACACATACCACATCATAGTAATGCACACTGTAACACTCAACCATTTCAACCCCACCTATTTTCCCATATCTCATTAGAATGACAAACTGTCCATCCTTCAGCTGGGCAAGTTCTTTGATGTAAAAGTGGCGATGAGAAGCAGATTCCCAGTTTGCCCACATTGGTAAAATATCATCAATGTCTGAGTCATCAATCCACTTGCCAGCCTGCCAGAATTCAGACACATGTTTTCTTGAAAGGTCAGGATAGACTTCAAGAAACTTTCGGACCAGAGGATTTGCAAAGTCCTGGTTAAGAAAACTCAAAATCAATATTGTTTTATACAGGAATAGACTTACAAGCTTGAACAGAGTTGCTGGACTATTTGAAAAAAACTCATTTCCAAGACATGATGTGTGACGCACAGTCTTGATATTGATATCTTTTGTTAACTCAGCCTGCTTTTTCCAAAGTGCCGAAAATGTGGGAACATGTTTTGCACCACACTCATTGAGCACCCAGATGAAAGCTTTCATGTGATCATCAGAAAGTTGCAAGCAAGGTAGATTATCGAGCAAATCAAGCATAAACATCTACCAACAGCATGATATGAGTAAATTGAAATTCTAATCAATGTCACTCACCACTTTTGATCCATGTGGATACCATTCTTCATCAGTATCCTCATCCATTGATGTGTTGTTTGCCTCCTCAATATCATTCTCATCCTCCAAACCTGAAACCAAATGAGATATGGGCATCAATAAATACCACAACTGCCCAATTCAAATCTAGTGAAGTCTTACCCATTGTGTGTAATTGTGCCACAATGTCTGCAACAGTTGGATCTCCCATACCTGCATCATCTATGCCAATTGCAGAGTAGGACTCTACACTAGGGAACGGCATGGGTCACCCACGGGTCAAATGTGGATGACCCGCACCCGACCCATGGGAAACCTGAACCCGTCAACCCATGGGTTTTTTCCCATGGGTCGACGGGTGTTGGGTGTGTGCCGCACCCGCACGCGTGTGGCGCATACGGTGCGTGCGGCCTGTACGGCGCATATGGCGTGTACGGTGCATACGGCGTGTACGACGCGTACAGCACATGCGGCACATATGGCGCATACGGTGCGTATGGCGCGTATGGTGCGTGATGGGATTATGAGCAAATACAGTAGGATTGAAGAATTTTCTAGGCAGCTAATTTAT
>QLPG01011049.1:0-28882 GCA_003314385.1 Gomphus sp. MG54 | reverse complement strand
AATAGTGAACATCCCGTGGGTAAACGAGTGAGGGGGAAAGGAAGAGAGTGTAGGGTTGATAAAGAATAGGGGTTGGGGAAGAGGGTAATGAACCGGGTGTACCGAACCGAAACTGTACGCCATGGAATGATGTGAATGGGGGTCAGTTGGTCGGTACTGCCGAGTAAGTCAAAGCACGATGCATGGTTGTGACAGAAAGCCGAGGAACGTGAAAAGCGAGAAACAGAAATACTACATCCCAATAATGATCTCCTCCATGACATTGTTGAGTGACGTGTCACTCAGATTCCCAACGAAGTCACCCTAAGGACATAATAGCAGATTCAGATATAAAGGAGTGAATGGAATTGCAAACAGATGAAAATGAAATGAAACATAATGAAAGATATTAAATGTAAATGAGTTTGGAATGGAAAAGCGAGCATGTGGAATGTGACATAAATGAGTGGAGTGATTTGACAGGAGCACGTGACACCAAGATGGATACACGAGGTGCATATAGTCCGTGGGCTGAGGGTGTAATGTTGAATAGCGAGCGAGAGCGGAGTTGGGCTGAGTGGGCTGAATTGAATAGTCGGCTTGCCAGCGTATGGTTCCTGACAGTGATTATGAATTTTGGGAAGATGTTTGAAAGTTTTGATATACTACATTTGCAATAGTGATTTTTTTTCAAAAAGTAAAACCAAGACTATGTACATATAGCTCTATGCTATTGATCTGTGGTCTCAGAATAATTTTTTTGTCAATGTTACCAGATCCTTGTGCAAAATGGTGGATGTGACACTGGAGTCACATGACCTTAGCAGAAACCATTTGTCTGCTACCTTATTACATCTGCTCCACTTTCCTTATTTGCAATTCCATTCTATCTCTGATATCTAGTGATTGGCACAGGTAACCTCTGGGTATTTTGTGCCTACCTGTACCTATACCCGAGAATACCTGTACCCTTAGCAACAGGTAGCGGGTTATTACAGGTACAGGTATGGGTACCTGCAGGTTTAACGGGTATTGCTTTTACCCATGACCCACAACGGGTATTTTTCTTACCCACAGGTTCAGGATAATGCTACAACTGCCTTCGACCTCAGGACATTACATAAGTGTTATAGCCCATGCTTTCAACAACCCACACTAACCCCCACAACCACCCTCCCCTATTCTGAGACCTTTCTGACCGAAAGGATGAAGGATTGTTTTCCGTAATCCCTGTTCCCAACAAGTCCGACCGAGAAACCGTGTTCCTGCTCCCATTCCCATCATGACCGAGACACCATCCCCAAGTCTGTCTCTGACCGAAGACTCAATACTTTGATAACCGACGTGCAGGACCATCGCGTACCTCACTCCCTTGTTTTCTCCTTTATATTGACCCCTTGTACTCCCTTTCTCCTTGTTTTATGACTGGCAAAGAGAGTACAAGGATAGTCGCATGTATATAGTCTCCCAGTCGACTAGACTGTTCGCTAGTACGAATATCAACTTAGTCCACCACCTAGTTTCTGATTCATTTCCGGTAAACTCCTGTCTCCTTTCCGAAATTAGGGACAGGCGATTGAGGAGGGCGCAACACATAAGTTGAAGCCAAGTCCCTTCGACCTCGAACACTACAGCGACCGGATTGAACCAATCTGCAACTGACCCTAAGCTCCCGGCACTTCTGTCTCTGTCCGTAGTCCGTCCAACTTCCATCTTCGGTCCTCGGCCCCATTACGGATCTCCACACCAACCCAGATAACCCTTTTGGAAGTACTAGCTAAGCGCCTGACACGCAGACTTAACAATAAGGCTACATGCGCAAATACTCGGCGGACTGCATGATGTCAGAAACACGTCGTTGCTCTATGCTCACTCCAAAAACCCTGGTAGTGACAATTCAGTTCCAAGTACACCTGTAGCACGCAGCATGCTCTACCACCTGCATACCATTTGCAAAACACCGTAATCTGTGATGGCGGCCATGCTTAATTTGAACGACCATCTGGCAGTAATGGTACCGCCCACCGTTTGCGCAACACCATAGTCTGCAATGGTGGCCATGCTTAATTTGAATGACCATCTGGCAGTAATGGTACCGCCTACCATTTGCACAACACCGTAGTCTGCAACAGCGGCCATGCTATTACCCACCTCATGCACCGTTTATTACCCACCTCACCGGCACTCGCTCAGATGACCACAGGCACTTGCCTTAGCTATCGCGCAGCACTCACCTATATCGCATGGGTCGTCGCTCACTTATCGACACCGTAGTTGTACCAAATGGTGAGCAGGCCCACGTTTGTATACGACTATTGCTAACTGACCCCACACCCCCACATATTCCTGCATGTTATGCATCACGTACTGACTCCATGTTGTGTACGTTTTTACCCCATGCCACATACACATCGATCCCTCCTCACACCATGCTCGACTATCACTCAAACAGATATTATCACATATTCTGTGCATATTTTTATAGAACTAAACTATTTTTGTCATTCCCTCAAAGGGACACACCCAAGCATTTTTCTTGTCACTGTATCATTTTACTTTCTCTCTCCTTACTTAGAATTACCAATCTTGTACTGTACCTGTCAAGTACACGTACCGAGGATCCGGTAACTTGGCAGTACCAACTAAAATACTCCATTGGTAACCGAGTACAAGTCACTCGACGAGTTGTTCTCGGCTCGACGTACATATCGGTCACATTCCTCATTCCCATCCCACGCCTACTCCTCACCCCTTGGTCCACCTCACCTTGGGACTTCCTGCCCTTGTGTTATCCTTGGTTACAGCCCTTGTTTTATAATCAGGCATTTCCTATTGTCCTATCCTTGGTCACATTTAGGGAAATGCATGGGTCAGGCCAACCCGCACGGGTCACCGGGTCAGGTGTCCTTGGGTGTGGGTGCGGGTCAAGCCGCGAGCACCCGTGACCCAGGCCCAACCTAGGGTGTCAACTCCAACACGAATGCAACTTACACATATGCGCATGCACCGACACAAACACGACGAAAGCGCTGTATGTGCACGCGACACCACGAACGTGACGAACACGCCACACACGCCATATGCGCCATATGCGCCATATGCACCATACGTGTCATATGCGCCGCACCCATGTAGGGAATGGCACGGGTCACCCACGGGTCAAATGTGGGTGACCCGCACCCGACCCATGGGAAACCCGAACCCGTCAACCCATGGGTTTTTTCCCATGGGTCGACAGGTGTCGGGTGCATGGCGCACCCGCACGCCTGCGGCGTGTTCGTGTCGTACGTCGCGTTCGCGCCAACACGAACACGCTGTACGTGCACGTGCCAACACGAACGCGCAGTACATGGACGCGCCGACATGAACGCACTGACATGAACGAGCCGACATGAACGCACTGTATGCGCACGCGCCGACTCGAACGCGCTGACATCGACACGTTGTATGTGCACGCGCGACCGTGCTGTACATGCACGCGCCGACACGAATGCGTTGTATGCATGCATGTACGGCTCGTTGGTGTCGGCGCATGCGTGTCATACGGTGCGGCGCGTGTGTGTCATATGCGCGTGTGGTGCGTGCGTGTCGTATGCGTGTGCGGCACGTGTGTGTCATATGCACGTGCATGTCATACGCGCACACGTACAACTGGAGCGAGTGGCCGGTTGGGTATCGTATGCGTGCGCATGCACAGGTACATGGTTGACGCGCCAGGTTGGGCCAGGTCACGGGTGCTCTGGGCTTGACCCACACCCACACCCAAGGGCACCCAACCCGGTGACCCGTGTGGGTTGGCCAAACCCGTGCTATTCCCTACACGCATGTGGGTGCGGTGTGCACCCGACACCCGTCGACCCATGGGAAAAAACCCATGGGTTGACGGGTTCGGGTTTCTCATGGGTCAGGTGCGGGTCACCCACATTTGACCCATGGGTGACCCGTGCTGTTCCCTAGTCACATTCTTATTATCCTATCCTTTATTGTTCTATGCCCATTTACATTCCTTCATTCTAATTTTACTTGTTGTGGACAATGACCGCATGCTCTGCATACCTTGTTGTCCCACATTCCTTATTCCACATATCACTTCTTAACCTATATAAGTAGGACATGCATGTACATATTTCCTCATTCTGGGTATCGACTAGGCTTAGGTCCTTCTACCTTTTTCTCCTCTGTTAAGTCCTCGACTCGGGCCAGCATCATCAGCATCCTCCCAAGTATCTGTCTGTTGCAAATAGGTGGCATGCATGGCAAGTACAGTCACGGACACTCAAAGTCCGCTTTTTTGATTCCAAGGGAACGGCTCATGTTAATATTTTAATTTTTACAGAATCAGATTCACACTGTAAAATAGAGCTGATTTAGCATTTTTTTGGATTTTTACCGATATTTTTAGGGGGTGGCCAAATTTTGAGACCAAATTTCATGTATATTCCTCTGATGTAAGCGAGGTTGGTGCCCAACCTCACTTATATCAGCTGTCTCCCACCAGCGCAGTGTGCATCATATTCATGTCACATTCAGGTCACATGCAACAGACATGTCAACAATAATATGTCTCTGAGAAGGGACATGCACAGGTACATTTAGTATATAACAAAAGTCATGTACTAGAATAGATAATTAATCAATTTCCAAAACTTCTTTATTTTCTTTATCCTCTATTTAGAATCAAGTATCTATAGTCCAACAATTCCAAGAAATATGAGCCTCCAAAACTGAAGGTCTATAATATTATTCCTCTGCTTGTGCTTTTACCTCTTCCAAAGCCTTCATGGCTTTCTCTGAGACACTCCTATGACCCTTCTGTTTTCTGACAACCCATGCTGCAGCCCAGTCTGTTAGCCCATTTCTGTAGGCATCAATAAATCTCCAAGACCAATTGATAAATCTCCAAATGACTTCTGGAGGGCAGGAATCAAGAACCTCAAAAGCTTTCTCTTTTGCTACAGTAAAATTTGCTTTTCCGATATCTGTATTTACACCATCTCCAGTACTTAGCCATTTAATTAGCTGATGATCTTTATAACACATGATATTGGACTTGCCATTTCAATTGGGTTCAATTCACAGTGAAATTTTGGCAAGAAAATACACTCATAAACCATAGCTTGTGAGCTTTCCCTGGTCTCTGAAAGCTTTCTTATAATGACTTTGGGTCCTGGCTGATTTACTCATCACAGATGGTCCCTTCTTGTACTCCTTGGGTCGTTCTGCTTACAACTTCAATATCTTCAAGCCTTCTTTTAGCAAGTAAATCCATACCTGTCTTTATCTTCTCCCTTCTCAATAACTCCTTCTGTATTCTGGAGGGCATCCAGTCAAGATCACTAGGTTCATCATCTTTGATCATGGCACCCATAGCATTGGCTAGATCCAGTGAGTGAAACCCTGACCATTCTTCCAATGCCTCATCATCTTCATCATCATCCAGATCAGTGTAATGCTCATCCTCATGTTGTAAGCTTGTTTTCATTGAATCAAAATGGATGAGGAGCTCAAGGTCATTATCATCCTCATCCAATTCAGATTCAAATCTATTGCCTTCAGGACTTGGGGCAGAGGATCGGGGTAGAGTGGGGTTATGAGATGATTCTCTAGGGGCTAGAGATGCTTTGGGCTGGTTCTGAAGTCCAGATAAGTTCTTAGATTGCTTCTGTTTCTTAGATTTTTGGCCAGGCATGATGTTGCTCTAATTAGAGTTTCAGAGTTTAATTGTGAAAGAATGTGTTGTTGAATGTTGATTTTTTTACAGAATGATATTTGCATACTTAAAAGGAAGCTTCTGGCAATTTTTCAAGATTTTAGGACAAAATTTAGGGGGGAGGCCAATTTTTGGAGGTCAAAATGGAAAAATTGCTGAAATCAAGGAATCAGCTTGTGAAAATATCTTTGTAATAATTCTAAAACATCCATTCTATACTAATAAAGATATCCCAATAAATTCTGGAGCTTTAGAAATGGGTCACCAAAATAAGCGGACTTTGAGTGTCCGCGACTGTAGGGCGCAACACATGAGTATGTTGAAGCCAATGCCACTACTCTTGGCCTGTAAGACTTGGCCATAGTCTGCTCGACCTTTCGCCAACACCCCTTGGCAGTACCAAAGTCCATCAGTACCCAAAACCTGACAGTATACCCAGAATCACACTACTGCCCGTGCCTTACTTACGATTACGACCTCATGAAATAATAGCAGCGACACAAACATGTCAACAAACAAGGGCAGTAAACAAATCCAGCCAAATCAACCCGAGCACACCAAAATCCTCGGCAAAAATGGCAAGCTCCTCCCAATCGAACGACAGAGATGCATAATCAACAACCTGTGTCTTTTTTGTGCCACAAAAAATCACAAAATTGCCGGATGCCCTAAAACAAGCAAAACCCATGCAACTACTACCCCTGACCCCGTCCCCCAGGCAACTGGTACTCTGGACGCTAAAGCTGAAAATTCAGCATCAGAAAATGGAGACTAGGTCACTATCCGACCGGCCTCTGAGCATACCGAGAGTTGCGTTGACTCGGCAGATGCCAGTAGTGAGGTTCATTCAATGCTGCTACATCTTCCTCTCCTCTTCATTTTAATCTTGTTCCGTCATCCGATGTTGGTACTAAACATTCTTGAGAAACCATCTTACATGCCTGATAGAATTAGCACTTGTTCACAACCACCCTTTTACTTCATTTGCATTTGAAATTTTCTGATCCAGTACAGCAAAAAAATTCGGTTATTACTGAACACATACACATGTGACTAGATCTTCCGTCCAGACAAATTTAGTCCACCCATCCATCAGTCATGTCACTAGATCTGTTGGTTGGCAATATTCGGGCACAACTTGCTCACCTGCTATAATCTATTGATTAACAGGGTATTGGGCAGTATTATAATCCGTCAAGCCACTAATGTTTTTAGGTGCATCCCGATGGCCTCAGTCTAGGCAGCTTTTGCCACTGTTCCAAAAGCCTCACCCAGGATCCTGTTCCATCACTGGAAGCTTCGCCAATAGCCCTAGTCAATGCAACTGCCTTGTGCATGCTTGTATACCAGAACAGCTGGCAAGTTTTTGGCTAGGACCTCTCGGTCAACATTGTCATTCGGCATGCTCGGCCAAGGTCTCTTCTGTCCGTCCCCATCCGTTCCTGTTCATTTACTCTGTATATGTGCTTCTTATGCCTATATGACCCCTTTTTCCATTCTTCTCAGCTAGAGGCCGACACATTTATTAGATGGTGGGACATCTACCTAAAAGGGGGCGGTGGCAACCAGCTAGAAACCTTTTCAAACTGCGCAATCTCCCCTCCCAAAGACATCCCTCTGCCCCCAAAACCCTCTGTTCCATTTCTATCTTCTTCTGCTCCCTCAGTCCTAGCCCTATTCCCCTCCATTCCATCACCTATCCCCATCTTCTATCCTGTCCTCTCTCTCCCCCGATCCTTTCTCCACCCAATCAGTCCCCACCATCCATCATCACGAACCCCTCCTCCGACACCCCTCTCTCCTTTCAATATACAACAACCAGACCTGCCGAACACCTTGGCACATTCGACTTTTTCCTTCTTCTCTTATTTCCTTTTTTTCTACCTTCAAAAAAAAATTATTATTTTTTAACAAAATCCTCATATCAAATTTTAACATCCTCACTATCTTCACCATCATCCTCCCTCCGCTTCCCTTTCCCCTTATCCTCCCTCTCCCTGTCCCCTTCATGATTACCTGCTGACCTAACCTCGCCTCCATCTGGACCTCCCAAACCTCCCAACACCCTGCACCGATCCTTACCCAAGGACACAATGGCGCGACCAACCATCCGAAGCCCTTCCACCATGTGTAGAAGAACTTGACTCATCTGTACCTGCTCCTGTAACAGATCCTCCCAGACCTCGACGAGACGCCGAGATCCTGACCCCTCCAGCGGAGGGACTTCCACAGTCATCAATCACCCGCTGGGCCTCAGAGCCACTTTACAATTGATTGGCTGTACAGCACCATCCTGCCTTGGCCTCTTCATTAACGGCTCCTCCACTTTCTCGGTCTGACTTCCACCCTCCTGACCACTATCTTCCTCATCATCGTCCTCCATAATGAATGGAAGACTCTTGGCCCAGGGTACCTGTGGCACAGCCAGACTACATCCGACCTTGCACTATTTACATTCCCGGCATGCGGAACCTGGCCCTGAGACGCTACACTCGCGATCCTGCCTCTTACACTCCTTCCATGGAGGGTGTAGAATTGGGAATCGACTTTCATTGGCTGCTTGTTACTAATCAAAAGAAAATCAATAAATAATAAAGTGAAAAAACCATCAGCACATACCTGGGCCACTCTAGGCTGCTTATTTACTCCTCCGCTCTTCGTTTCCATGCCCCCATCCCCTCTGGGTGGAGTAACCTTCAGAATTCCTGATATTTCGGTAGTTCTCACAACCCTACATCCTCGACCATGGGTGCTTCACCTTGCCTCCCAAAATCCTCAAGAATGTTATCCCCAATATGCTCCTCAGACATCCGTGCATCCGTCTGTTTGACCATTTTGGCCTGTCTGGCCTTGGACTCTCAGTCCACCCACTGTTCAACAGTTGCCTGAACTATAGCATCTACCTGCCATCCCCCTGCCCCAGGACCCACTACTTCTCCATCGGCTACCTCCCTCATAGTAGTTAGTACCAAGGTGCTGTTGACCCAACCCATCTCCTCCAACCCACATACATCTATCGCATATTCCATTTCCAGCGATTCTGATACGCTACTGTTATGCATCTCGGAGACGATGGAAGAAGCAAAGGGCACCAGATTTGAACCTTCACATGACGTCACGTTTAGGTGTTCTGAACCGTATATACAATCTCCGACTACTGACTTCATGGGTTCAGCCGCTAAGGGGGGGATACTGTCAAGTACACGTACCGAGGATCCGGTAACTCGGCAGTACCAACTAAAATACTCCATTGGTAACCGAGTACAAGTCACTCGACGAGTTGTTCTCAGCTCAACGTACATATCAGTCATATTCCTCATTCCCATCCCATGCCTACTCCTCACCCCTCGGTCCGCCTTACCTCGGGACTTCCTGCCCTTGTGTTATCCTCAGTTACAGCCCTTGTTTTATAATTGGGCAATTCCTATTGTCCTATCCTAGGTCACATTTTTATTATCCTATCCTTTATTGTTCTATGCCCGTTTACATTCCTTCATTCTAATTTTACTTGTTGTGGACAATGACCGCATGCTCTGCATACCTTGTTGTCCCACATTCCTTATTCCACATGTCACTTCTTAACCTATATAAGTAGGACATACATGTACATATTTCCTCATTCTGGGTATCGACTAGGCTTAGGCCCTTCTACCTTTTTCTCCTCTGTTAAGTCCTCAACTTGGGCTAGCATCATCAGCATCCTCTCGAGTATCTGTCTGTTGCAAATAGGTGGCATGCATGGCAAGTAGGGTGCAATGCACGAGTACATTGAAGCCAATGCCACTACTCTTGGCCTGCAGGACTTGGCCATAGTCCGCTTGACCTTTCACCAACACCCCTCGGCAGTACCAAAGTCCATCAGTACCCGAAGCTTGACAGTACCATTCATATATATTATCTATATACTACTCTTCCTAATAGACAATCCTGAACAGTCATATAATGTGAATGCACCTCTTTCATCGATTGTGCCAAGCATCTGCAACACAGTAAGAAAAGGGAAGCATCAGAGGTGTACAGAACGACTCACTCCAGGACACATATCAGGATCTTCTTACACAGACGTGAGTAGACATAACAACAATAGGCTGGACAATGTACGGCTTGAGGGGTGGGTGCTGGTGCTAAATTCGCTTATATAAGTGAGGTTAGCACTGAACCTCGCTTATATAAGTGAGGTTAGTACTGAACCTCGCTTATATAAGTATACCCGTGAATGGGTACGGGTTTGGGCTTGGTTGGAAATCCTGACCCTGACCCTTACCCGCACTACCCATACCCGCTACCCACATGGGTTTCCAATACCTGCACCAATCACTACTGATATCCAATCTGCTACTACATTTCTTATAGGGTAACTGCATTAGGAATCGGAGTGATATGTCACCCCTCAATGTCATGGAGGAGATCAAGATTGGGACATAGTATTCTGTTCTTGCTTTTCATAATCCTTGGACTTTCTTATCTATTATAGGAATCTAGTTGAATCCTTGTAGATTTGAAAGTAGTATAAAGATCTTGTACATTGAGTAGTTCAGTCTTCAGTCAGATAATCGACTAAGATTTCAACTAAGCTTCTCTTGCTCTTCTCAGTCTTCATTTCTGCTCTTGCTTTTACAAAATTAGGGTTCAGTACAGTCCAGTGGGCATAATACACAAGTTGAAGCCAAACCCTATTCCAAACCTCACCATTGCTTTGCCTTTGGGAGATATTACTTTTATTATGACTACATCATTCCTTTACATCATAACAGGCACCAGCTCCTTGGTCACAGAGGTTATTACTCTAGTGAGAGTATGTAGGGTATTGTTACAACCTTGCCAAAGTCATCTCCACCATTATTTCTACTCAAAACACATGGCTACATTCTCCTCTTTGGGTAAACCCCACTTGAAGAACATAGTTACATTTCCCATATCTAGTAACCCCACTCTTTAACCTTTTCTTAGCCACTACTTTTCTATCACCTATCTGAACATGCTGTATGTGCATGCACCAATACAAATATGCTGTATGCATACACATTGACACAAACATGCTGTACGTGCATGTGCTGACACAAATGCAATGTATGCATGCATGTTATATGTGTGTACATATTGCACATTTGTGTCAGTGCATGCGTGTCATACAGTTGGGCATGCCAGTGCAACAGTTTCTAATAGTATCCCCCCTTTATGGCTGAGTCCCATGAGGCCACCAAAATGAAGTCATAGATGAAGGCCCCATTAGAGTTCAGAATTGTAGAAGAATATAAGAGTGGCCATAAGGGAGTTTGGGAGATAACCATTGTTGATTTTGCCAATAGAACCCTTGTACATCAACCCTGCCTATGTGCAAAAACTCATGGGTCTCTACCCCTTGCCTATCCCAAGCTACCTCAGAGGTGAACCAACTCGTCCCATCAATGTTCTCACCCCTTCAACTTTAACCATCAAGCATAGTCAGGCACTGTTAGAGCAAGACACCATCAATATGTGAGAACCATGGGTGGAAGGAGTGAACTCAAAAAGTGTGAAGGTGAGTAAAGTATTGCCTTGGGATTCTTTTCTTTTACTGATCTTTTTTTTGCAGTACACTTATCTACAGATGTGCTATGATGAAGAAGACATCCATGGTGTTCTATATTGAAAGGCAAAGTTAGGCAAAGAAGAAGATCAAATGCCTTGGCTATGTGGATGATTGGCTAAAAAGCCTTGCAGACATTGCAAAAAGTGAGGTAATACTCACTTAAGGAAATGGGATGGAGATCTGGATTTAGGTGCTTGTAGGTGGTGTAGTGAGAGGGGGGTAGGATACAGCATTAATAAGAGAGGTTAAGGGACGAGTAAGAGGATGAACAAAGGGAAGGCTATGGAGAGGAATCCCAAGGTCAAGGAGTCCAAGGTCAAAGAAGAGGTTGAGGGAGAATACACCGGAGGGAGTGGATGAAGAAAATGGCAAGGTAGGTTCCTCTAAAAGGTCAGGATTGAGCCCAGCGTATATACCCCCTTGTTTCTTTGTGATTCACCCATCCCTCAGCCCTCACAACCATCCCCCCCACCTCCTGAGCCATCACTACCACTCACTATGGTACTGACATTGCATATAAAAACTTCGGAGGGTTGAATTAAGAATGAAGAATTGCAAGCAGAAGTGCAAAACCTGGCACTTCAGATAAGTTACCAGAGGTTGGTGAGCAGGGAATTAGTACAAGAGCCACCTAGGGTGCAGGGGACTTAGGAGAACTGGGTGGGTAGATCTGGTGGAGGAGCTAGTAATGTGTGGAATTTGAGGAGGGAGAATTGGAGATAGGAATGTAGAATAGGAAGTGTATTTTGACAAGTGCCCATGCCACATGCAAGTCACTTGGTACACCAGTCTCAGCTTGGCACATCCACCACCCACATTCCTTGTCCCTATCCCTCATACACTCTGCCCCTTCTACCATCCATTAATCCTACCCTGTCCACTCGACCCACCCCACCTTGGGACATCCTGTGCTTGTTTTAATCTTGGCCACAACCCTATTGTTTTATAGTCGGGCACTCCCTATTGTCCTATTCTTGGCCACATTCCTATTATTTTACTTTTTATTGTTCTATCCCCATTTACATTCCTTCATTCTAATTTTACTCATTGTGGACAATACTCTCACATGCTCTGCATACCTTATCATTCCACATTCCTTATTTCACATGTCGCATCTTAAACTATATAAGTAGGGCATGCATGTACATACTTCCTTATTCCAGGCATTGACTAGGCTTAGACCCCTTGTCTCCTCCTTCCTCTGTAAAGTCCCCTACTTGGGCCGGCACTTTTGGCACCCCCCAAGTACTTTTTCTGTCCCAAATTGATAGCATGCATGGCAAGTAGGGCACAACACATGAGTACATTGAAGCCAAAGCCACTACTTCCAGCCTGCAGGACTTGGCCATTACCCATCTACACCCTTGGCATTACCAAAGCTTGACAGTATTTCCAAAGCCTGACAATATCCATAGACTTCATAATCCTCTACTCAAAGATCAATAACAGATGCACAGCATGTAAGTTGTTATATTTAGTGTGACAACCATACTAGTAACATTTTGTCCAAGCTTGAGAAAGATAGGAAGCTGTTGCCCAAAGAATGTCAAAAGTGGATCGATGCAGGACTCTGTCTCTTGTGTGCTTCAAAAGGTCACATGGTCAAAGACTGCCCCAAATCTAATTCCCAATCATCATCGACTTCTTCTTCTAACAAAAACAACAACAACAACAAAAAATTGACAAAAGCATGCATGACCAAGGCAAGCACATCTGACACCAATGCCAAAGACAACACAGCAATGGAGTCGAAAAAATAAGCTGCAACCTTGGAAAAGCACAAGCTGAGGATTGTGTTAGCCTCTCTCACATGCTCTTCTTGAATGTCCTTTCTCCTATTTCTCGCATATCTTCTACTTCTAAGACTTCGAAAACTTCTCTAATAGTTAATTTGACTTGCTCTTTTATTTCCAAGTTTCCTCTTGTTATGCTCTTAGATTGTGGTTCTTCAGACTGCTTTATTAAATCATGAGTTGTGCAAAAATATTCTTTGCCTACTAATTCAGTTCCTGCTATTTCGTTGAAATTATTTGACAGTTCTACTAACTCTGTCATTACTCAGACCACTACAATTCCTATCTGATTTCTGACCAGCAAACTTCAGAATGTTACTTTCTATGTAACATCGTTGGATGGCAATTGCTCTACAGTACTTGGCTTCAACTGGCTCGCCTACTACAATCCATCGATTGACTGGGTATTGGGCAGTATAACCTTCAAGTCTACAGAACCAACCACTGCTCTGACCCTTCAGGCCTCAACCACTGCTTCACAGTCTAGCACTTCGCTTCCAAGCAATCTGTCACCATCTCCAAAGTTGGAGACACCGCAAATGGCCCTAGTTAATGCAGAAGCATTTTTTCATGCCTGCAAACTAGAAGGTTTGCAAGCCTTTTAACTTGACCTTATAGATCTCAACAAATATGCTCAAGGCTCTACTACAGTTGACTCTTCCGACAACCTAGATGGCATTAAACAGCATGTTCCAGAATTCTATCATGACTTCACTGATGTCTTTAGTAAACAGTGTGGTAATACACTAGCTCCTCATAGAACTTACGACCTCAAGATTAACCTCAAGGATGGTACTTTGCCCCCTCTTGGCCCCATCTATTCCCTCTCAGTATCCAAACTCCAATCACTACCAGACTTCATTCACAAACACCTCAACATGGGCTTCATTTGACCCTCACATTTGTCACATGGTGCCCCAGTACTATTTGTACGCAAGAAGGATGGCTCCCTGTAACTCTGTGTAGACTTTCACAGTCTAAACAGAATTACAAAGAAGGACCATTATTCACTTCCCCTTATTTCCAACCTCTTAGACACCCCCAAGAAAGCTTGTATATATACCAAAATCGATCTCAGACACACCTATCATCTTGTTCAAATTGCCAAAGGGGACAAATGGAAGACAGCCTTTAGGACATGTTATGGATCCTTTGAGTGGCTTGTCATGCCTTTTGGTCTATCTAATGCCCCTGCTGTATTTCAGTGCTTCATGAACAACATTTTTGGTGATCTATTAGACAATTGCACTATTTGGATGATATCCTCATCTATTTGGATGATATCCTCATCTATTCCAATGATGAATCCTTGCACATCAAACACATTCGTAAAGTCTTTGACAATTACACAAACACAACCTTTACACTCAAGAAGACAAATGCTCTTTCCACCAAACATCTGTCAAATACCTTGGATATATCCTATCACCTGATGGTCGGATGATGGCAGAAGACAAAGTCAAATGCATCACTCAATGGCCTGAGCTGTGAAAAGTTAAAGAGGTCCAATCATTCCTCAGATTTGCAAACTTCTAGCGACGATTCATCTTCAATTATTCTTCCATTAAGACTCCCCTTACTCGACTCACTCCCAAAGGTCTGGCATGAAACTGGAGTGAGGAGTATAGAGATGCATTTAATAAGCTGAAACTGGCATTCACATCTGCCTCCATCTTAACTCATTGGACTCCTGATTTGCCCTTGATTGTAGAGACAGATGTGTCAGATTACACTTTAGCAGCTATGTATACTCTCTCAACACTCCTCAGACGGTGTCAAGTACATGTACCAAGAACCATCCACTCAGCAATGCTGACCGAGCAACCATCCTATATCCACAACCAAGTGTCCATGCCACATGCATAACACTTGGTACACCAGTCTCAGCTTGGTACATCCACCATCCACACTCCTTGTCCTCACCCTTCGGTCTGTCTCACCTTGGGACTTCCTGTCCTTGTATTATCCTCGGTCACGACTCCATTGTTTTATACTTGGCCACTCCCTATTGTCCTATCCTTGGCCATGCTTCTATTATCCTATCCTTTATTGTTCTATGCCCGTTTGCATTCCTTTATTCTAATTTTACTTGTCGTGGACAATAACCACATGCTCTGCATACCTTGTTGTCTCACATTCCTTATTCCACATGTCGCTTCTTAACCTATATAAGTAGGACATGCATGTACATATTTCCTCATTCTGGGTATTGACTAGGCTTAGGCCCTTCTACCTTCTTCCCCTCTATTAAGTCCTCAACTCAGGCCAGCATCATCAGCATCCTCCCGAGTATCTGTCTGTTACAAATTGGTGGCACACACGGCAAGTAGGGTGCAACGCATGAGTACATTGAAGCCAATGCCACTACTCTTGGCCTGCAGGACTTGGCCATTGTCTATCCAAAAACCTTCGGCAGTACTGAAGTCCGTCAGTACCCAAAGCTTGACAGATAGTGAGCTTCATCCTACCACATTTCATTCCCAAACTTTCACTTGCCCCAAACTCAATTATGACGTTCACGATACAGAACTGCTCATGATTTTCAAAGCATTTCCAAAGTGGTGTCACTACTTAGAAGGTTCCAGTGACCCTGTTAATGTCATCACCAATCATAAGAACTTTGAGTACTTTTGCACAACCAAGTTGTTGACTAGATGTCAAGCTAGGTAGTCGGAATACCTTTCACAGTTCAATCTCATCATTCATTTCAGACCAGGTTGTTTGGGCACTAAGTCTGATTCGCTCACTAGACGATGGGACGTCTACCTTAAGGAGGGGATGAGCAACTATGCAACCATTAATTCCCAGAACCTTTGACCCATCTTCTCTTAACATTAGCTGACCATATCCCTTTGAGCCATGAGCCTTGTCGAACCCATACTGAGGGTTTCAACTCTTATGGACATTGAGCATATCCTGAACAACATTAAACACTATCTTCCCTCCAACTCCTTAGCCCAGAAACACCTCACAAATAATAATGACCCAAAGTGGCAGACTAATTCCAATGGTCTGTTACTATTTTGTTGATTGCATCTACATTCCCGAGGCATAAGACTTATGCTTACACGTGTTAAAACATAAGCATGATCATATTCTTTCTGGACACTTTGGAATTAACAACACCATAGACCTTGTTAGACACGACTACAATTGGCCTGGCATGAGGTCATTTGTCAAAGACTACTGCAAATCCTGTACAACATGTATGTAGTATAAATCACAATGTCACAAGCCCTACCAGCACCAGAAAAACCCTGGAACTTGATATCCATGGACTTCATCAAACAGCTGCCCATGTCTTTGGGATTCACGGCCATTCTAGTCATTGTCAACCACTTTTCCAAACAGTCTATCTTCATTCCCACTTCCATTACCATCACTTCCACTCAGCTTGCAGAACTCTTCGTACTTCACATATTCTCCAAACATGGCATTCCTTCCCACATCACTTCAGATAGAGGCTCAGAATTTGTGTCCCACTTCTGGAGTTCTCTCAGGAAAGCCCTCAATATGAAGTTGCACTTCACCTCAGGCTATCACCCAGAAGGTGATGGCCAGACTGAGCATACTAATCAGACATTAGAACAGTACCTCCGTGTCTATTGCAACTATCAACAAGACAACTGGGCCTTGCTATTACCCCTTGCAGAGTTTGCCTATAGCAATGCTCCTAGTGCCACCACTGGAGTCTCGCCTTTCTTTGCCAACAAAGGCTGTCATCCCAACTTCACCATTCATCCCTAACACGACTGTCAGGGGAACCCCCAATAACAAATCCCCACTGACACCACCCCACCTGTACTTCATAATCATGGACCAAGAACCATTCAGCCCACTTACGGAAGTGCCAAATAAAATACTCACCAAATGACCATTACCACTGGCAGTCACCCTTTAGAAGTGCCAACTGTAACTATTGGCCCTCCTCTTGTCAGTCACTCCCAGTGTTGGACCCTGGCAGAAATTCCCAGTCGGTATGGAGAATAATACCTGGTATGGCCCAGAGTACTATAGCGACAGTGCTTATATACAGTAATTAGTAGGCGAAGGGTTCTCTAGAGTTTTCTCTTTGGATCCCCATTTTCCAGGTAGGCTAGTCACTATATATTAGGTACTATACTAAATCTTTAGATCCCCCTTCACCAGTGCACCACCTGAGGGCAGAACACCTGCTTAGGTTGCCCTTTCAGTGACCTCGCTTCATCCCAAGTGCAAGACTTTGTAGTTGACCTAGACAAATTGCACCAGCAGCTTTGAACCAATATCCATGACGCTCAACAAATGTACCAGACCTCAGCAGACACTAGACAACTCCTATCTCCAGACTTTCCTGTTGGCAGTCTTGCATTTATCAAAGCTAAATTCCTCAGGACTACCTGTCCCACAAAAAAGCTAGCTGAGAAATTTTTGAGTCCATGTAAAATCATTGCACGTCTTGGTACTCACTCAGTTACTCTGAAACTCCCAGACTACATGAATGCAGTACATCCCATATTCCACATTTCAATGCTCGAGCCAGCCTCTCCTAATCCCATTCCTAATTGTATTCAACCACCTCTGCCCCCAGTCATAATCAATGGTGAAACCGAATTTGAGATATCTGAGATCCTTGACTCAAAAATCGATAATTGATGTATGGCATACAGGTTACTGTACTTAGTGCAGTGGGCAGGATATGAAGGCACAGCTGAAGAAACTTCATGGCTCCTTGCAACAGAACTCAACCATGCTTCAGAACTTGTTCAAGACTTTCACAAGTTATATCCATCCAAACCAGGACCATTACCCATTCCATAAGCACCTTGTGATTTCTCTTTTGTTCACTCTCACTCATTCCGTTCATTATCACTCTTTGCATTTCAGTTCCATTCATTCCATCTTCAAGTTCAAAAAAAAACCCTCAATTCCAATTCACTCATTCCAACTTGCAATTCAGCTTCTTCTTTCCGTTTTCAAGTTCAATTCTCAGTTTTATTCCATCATTCCTTACTCCAATTCAACTCTTAATTCCAAACCATTCTCTCAATTCACACTCAAGTCCAATCCAAAAGAAAATACAATTAAGTCAACCACTCCTATTCTACAATCCTAAATCTATGTCTTCATCCTCAGTCTCATCAAAGGCACTCCTCAGGTTTTCAGACCCTAACATCCAATTCTCCCAAGTACCCTGCACCCTGAGTGGCTCCTGCACTAAGCCTGCACTGGCAGACCTCTGATAACCTATCTGCAATGACAGGTTCCTTACCTCCGCTTGCAAATCCTCATTAGCCATCTACAGCTTGGAATTTTTAATGCCTGTTCTCTACCACTTCCTAACAAAGGTCATCCATGGACTGCTTGAGCTCTACCATGTTGTGACAAATGGTGGAAGGAATGGGGAGAAGGGAGTGAGGGATGAAGGACAAAAACATCTTTGAGTGTATATTTGGTTACATGACAAGGAGAAATAGTGTAAAATAGTGTAAAGAACAAGTATTAGTGAGAATGCAGTGGAAAGTAGTATAGCACATGGACTTACTAGTAGTTACCATGCAAGAGACACAAACTAGCGGCAACTTACATGCTATGCACCTGGATGATCAGGAGATGTAGGGGCCAGAAGAGCATATTTTGTATAAGATATAGAAGGGAAAGAAGGGAAATGGATAGGAGGACATACAAGGGATATAGGAGAAGGGACTCATGCATAAAGGAACAAGAATTGAGGGAACTGGGATGCATATATGCAGTCACCGAGGACAGATGACTGAGAAACAGGAGAATGAGACATGGGACACAACTCAGAGAGGCAATAATTGTTGCAAATGAGAAGGGAACAAAGGGAGAAGCAGTTCTATTCAAGGGGCACCACTGACAGGTGTCATTTCTCTATGAAGATCTCATTGGGGCAGCCCACAGTGGGCCGACCCTGCATATGCTCTACAAAATCTGTTAATTACGGATCATATTATAGTCAAGGGATTTACTTGTATAAAGATAGAGTAACTACAACAAATATCACTAGTCTCTCATACCAAAAAAAACCCTTACACTTATACTTGATATCTACTCAATGCACTCATGTAATGTCAAACCGTATTGGGTCAGAATCTCCATCATCGTTGTTCAAGGCTATGGACCCAGCGGGGATAACTAAATAGGTGCTCTATATCACACTCACACCATTATTGATCTATTTTATCATTGTGGATCATCCACAACAACCTATACAACCTTCAGTCATATTGCCTGCCAGCTCCTTAGACCAGTGCTTACATCCGATCGACCTGTTGCACGTTACCAGCGTAACAGCATATATTCACACAGAATATTAACTACACATCCCATAGCTACAAAAATCTGTACCATAGTAGCCAGTCCATCTACCAATCTATATTCCCCATCACAGTGTTTAAGACACCAGAGCGGCAGTTAACGCAATAACTGGGGAGGGCCGAGGAGGCACAGGGATCACAGGGGGAGGAGAGGGGACAATAATAGAAGGCGGTAAGGGAAGGGGTGGGGGGGTTGGCATAGGTGGTGGTGAAGGTGTAAGAGGAGGAGGAGGAGGTGGTGGTGGTAGAGGTGTAGGTGAAGACACTATGATGCATGGTATCAGTACCACCATAGGTGGTGAGGGAATGGGCGGTTCAGGAGGTAGGGGGGATGAAGGCTGGGGAGTAGGGGTCCCGGCCTAGAAGAGAGGAATATGAGTCCTGGGCTAGATCCTCGCCCTTTTTGAAGGTCCTAGCCCATCAGAATCACATGCTTCAGGCATACCTTCCCTTGCCCTTTTCTTCCTCGGACTTCCTTCAACTTCACTGCTTCTTGCCTTTCCCTTCCCTTTACCTTTCCTCTTACTTGTCCCTCGACCTTGCACATTTATCAAACACCCCACACCTCACTCACTACACCATATGCACATACCTGAATACAACTCACCATCCCACTTCCTCAGACATGTGTTGCGATGTTTGATACATTGATCACATGGAGCATCTGATCTATGGCTCTCGATCCAAGGAGTGTCTTCGTCCTCCTCAACCAACCTCATATCATGATAGAATATGATGAGGTTGTCAGTGTCATCACCTCACACTTCAAAGAAAGCATACTAAAGGAAACAACTTGATAAGCAAAACATTGGATTGCAAAAGAAGGCTTACTTACCTTTGCACTTTTTGAGTGTGAGCCTTTGATCCATGGCACCCTCATGTCAATGGCACCCTGTGCATCTTCTTCGAGTTGCATCCTAGCGCATTTGATGGTGGACAATGAAGGGGTAGGAATATCGATGGGACGAGGGTTGTTGAGATAAGCTGTACATGCCCATGAGCTTGCATATATATGAGGGGTTGATGTATGAGTCATCCATATATGATGTCAAAGATGGTTACCCCCCAAACTCCCTCACACCCACTCTTATACACTTTTGCATTCCCAAACTCCAATGGGGCCACCCTTCTAGAACTTCATTTCTGCAGCCTTGTGAGACTCAGCTATAAGGGGAGGATACTGTTAGGAACCATATGCCAGCATAGCTGACTATTCATTTCAGCCCGCTCAGCCCAACTCTACCCTCACTCACATATTTGACTATACACCCTCAGCCCATGGACTATATGCACCTCGTGTATCCATCTTGGCATCACATGCTCCTGTCAATTCACTCCACTCATTTACATCACTCTCCATATGCTTGCAATTCCATTCTGTCTTCATTTACATTTAATATCCTTTCATTTACATTCTGCTCCACTTTCATTTATTCACAATTCCATTCTGTTTCTTATATCTGATCTGCTATTATATTCCTTATAGAGTAACTCTGTTGGGAATCAGGGTGACATATCACCCCTCAATGCCATGGAGGAGATCAAGATTAAGATGTAGTATTTCCATTCTTGCTTTTCACAATCCTCAGCTTTCTTATCTATTATAGGAATATAGTCAACTCCTCATAGATTTGAAAGTAGTTGTCACAACCACAATACCGTGCTCTGACTTACTTGGCAGTACCGACAGACCGACCGTTACTCATATTATCCCCCATGGTGCACGGTTTTGGCTCGGTACACTCGGTTCATCATCTGGTTCATTATCCTTACCCCACCCTCCTATTCTCTATTATTCTTCCACTCCCTGTCCTCCCCCTCACCCGCTTACCCTTGGGACATTCACTATTCATTGCCACTTACTCACAGCCCTATTGTTTTATATCTCAGCCACCCCTTATTGTTCTATCCTTTTCCACAATCTCACTTGTTTATTATTGGTCATATTTCATTATCTTACTTTTATATTGTTCTATTCTAGTTCGCTGAGGACAATACCTCCACATGGTCTTCATACCTTATTCTTTTCTCCATATCTTATGCCACCCTTATTCCACATTCTGCCTCTCAGCCTATATAAGTAGCAAGTGCATGTACATAGTTCCTTAGTCTGAGTATCAACTAGGTTTATGCCTCCTTACTCTTCTCCTTCTGTTCAGAAGTTCTTACTCAGGCCAACACCCTTGGCATCCTCCCAAGTATCCTTTCTGTTACAAAGTTAGTGGCATGTACAGGAGGCAGGTGTTATAGACCATGCAGCCAAACAAACCCACAGTAACCCCCACAACCACCCGCACCGTTTCCGGGACCTTTCCGATCGACCAAAGCCCGAACAACCGATTTCCAAATGTCTGAAATACATTCCGAGGCCCCGCGATTCCAACCCTCCGAAGACCCAGAAAATCAAGGTTCCGTTACGATTGATAACCGACACGCAGGACTATCGCGTACCTCACTCCCTTGTTCTCCCTTATATTGACCCCTTGTACTCCCTTTTCCCCTTGTTTTATGACCGTCAAAAGATAGTACAAAGACAAGTCACATGTATATAGTCTTCCAGTCGACTAGACTGTTCACCAGTACGAATATCGAATTAGTCCCCCCCCAGTTTCCGATTCATTTCCGGTAAACTCTGCCTCCTTTCTGAAATTAGGGACAGACGATCGAGGAGGGTGCAACACATAAGTTGAAGCCAAGTCCCTCTGACCTCGAACACCTCAGTGACCGGATCGAACCATTCCGCAACCTACCCTAAGTTCCCGGCACCTCCGTCCCCCGCCCGTAGTCCGTCCAACTTCCGTCTCGGTCCTCGGCCCCGTCGCGGACCTTTACGCTGACCCGGATAACCCCTTCGGAAGTGCTAGCTAAGTGCCTGACACGCGGACTTAACAGCAGGGTGCAACACATGAGCATGTTGAAGCCAAGACTTGGCTGGTTCCAATCATACCATCGGTAGTGCCGAAGCCTGACAGTAGTATAAAGATCTTGTACATTCAGTAGTTCATTCTTCAGTCAGATAATCAACTTTGATTTCAACTAATCCTTTCCTTCTGTCTTGCTGTCTTGCTATTCCGAAATTAGAGACCAGTGCAATCTGGTGGGTGCAACATACAAGTTGAAGCTGTGCCCTACTCTGAACCTCACCATTGTTTATCTTTGGGAGATATTACATTTAATTATGATTACATTATTCCTTCACATTGTAACACATGTGTGTTTGGTCCTTGCTTTAGTTACTTCAGTTCACTTCTGGTCATATATCCCCTGTTTCCAAATCTTACAAATATAGTTCCATACCTATGCTCTATATTTCTATTCTTGCCCCGTCTATGATCCCCATTCTTATTCATATTTCTAGGCTAGAATAGTCCTGCTTGATCCAAACACCTACTCTCAAGGACAAACTCACTAAGAACAGTCTTATTGGACTACCAAAAAATATACAAAATAATATTGGCTGGCCAACTAAGATTGAATTACCTAAAGTAATTAACTCTCAATTCATATCTGCCACAAGTCCAAGGAAATATCGAAAAACATGTATATTTGCTTTTTGACACAGTGGACCCATAAGGTACAACAACATTGGTGATCAATTATCTAATATATTCGAACATGGCGAATATCCCCGCAATGGGTTTCGTAAGCAGGATTACTAGCGCCTGGCACCACACCAAATGCAAAACCTCCCGAAGTCTAGATGTTTATCACATGAGGATTTCAATCACCATAACAACACGACACGTGTTCACCCGTGTAAGTGTTGCCATAGTTCGTGAATGAGTAATATAGTCGGTGCCATCTGCGGACATAACGTGCACATATGAAAGATATTCCTAAAGCTCAAAGGGTAGATGTATTCTCAGACGATGGTACAACTTGCGGTAAAATAGATGGATGTCGACACTGGCAGGCACTGCCCATCTTCGTTATGGTAATATAACTTCTCGTGGTGTGATAGATCGCAGTTATGTCGATGTTCCACATGGATATCAAGAACCTAATATCGAGCAAGAAGGACCGAAAATCGAACGGCGTTGACTAGATATCACTCGTGGGTCAGAACTGTTTCCTTACTGGTTCAATTTTTATCACATTAGTCATCAAGCCTGGTTAGTTTGGTTAGTTGTGATACTGTCCTTATTTTGGCACCGAGGATCCTACGAAGAAGTTATCTTGCAACAGCTATAACACAGTTCTTCTTTCATTGATGTTACTCCACAATGTCCATCTTGCAGATTGATCATCTGTCATCCTGTCATAACTTTTTATTTTGGCAGGCACATTCAAAGACAAGGCTTGAGAGGTATACCACGTTCAAAGACTCCTCCCGATGCCTGTTCCACTCATCCAGATCCTTTTTTTTTGCTTTCTTACACTGGGCTTCGTGTCTCTATCTGCCTTGCTGCTTACTGTCATCTTTTCTAAGACAGTGCATCGTCATCCTGTCTTTGTACATTTTCTGTGGACATATCTCTTATATACCGCGATATGGATCTACTTGTGCGTCCTTTAGTAACTTCTTATTTTCGGCACTGAAGCTTGTGAGGACAGCCAAATGGTGTTTAGAACCTTCACAGAAGAAACCGTGGACCAGATGGGTGTGGGATTCATATACGAATCACAAATGAGTTCCCTGATGTTGATGTGAGCGTGTGCTATCAATATTGGGATAATGATACTCCTCGATTACCCCCTTATTCGTTTCATCCTGATAATGTTTCCGCGGATGTAGCACCTTTACAGCACTCCTCAACCTCAACATTCACGTACGTGTTAATTTGAAATGTTAATGTCCCACTAATATCCTATGCAGCTCTGGTTTCAAATGAGGGCTGCATTTCATAGCGAACGCGCAAGAACAACAAAAATCCGAACATTTATTGTGAGGCTTTATTGTTTAGTAAGGAATGGGCGTTTTACAAGCCGTAAGGACAGCTCCTAGTCATGCCGTATATCATGGGAGTGATCCCACTTGTGAGTGATGCAGCAAATTTTCAGTTTAATCCACCGGTTTGTTTCCTCAACTACTGTTTCCTACTGCTTCAGTACCCGTTCGCCGCCAACAACGTAACACAATTGACCTTCCCTCTCAATGCCATGGACTTCATTGCCGTTTCCCTGGCCTCTCTCACTTCCCTCTTGGACAGTCAGTTGCTTCCTTTTTCACTCATACACCGTCAGTCATGTGGCTACAGTCCTTTTGGTTGTCAGTTATTTCAGATACCGTCGTATTTTCCGACAAGTCAATATGAAAGGGGTAATGACACTCTCACTGCTGATTCGTCTCTCACTTTTCTGTAGTGTTCGACTCATCTTCACCATGTAAGTTTCCGGTGTAATCCATGGCTTGACTATAATTTGATGGTTTCAAGCATATTCATCTTGAACGAAACTATGATTAGCACTGTCAGTAACCCTAACTCAACTCGCCGGATGATCATCGATGACATAGCTCTTGTTGTCCAGTCATTGAGTGAGAGTCTCCTAGTTTTCCAGTATATAGTCCACATCGATGACCTACGTCCACCTCTGCAGATCCTCTTCTTGCTTTCTTGGTGTTTGGAGTACAACGTGTACGTTTATAGGAGTAGTATCTTTCAGATCAAACATGTTATTGACCATGCATAGGATATACTACGAGTCTGGTTTCCCTGCCTGAATTTCGACAGCGCAGGACAGGAATGTACCACTGAGGCGAACTGTAGTGAAGCTGTAGAGACTTGTGTTGAACAAGGCATGGTTTCAAATGAGTCGCCACCAGTCAATCTGGATATTCCAATACAATTGGAATGAGATATTTACTGTACATTCTATTGGATTGTACACTCTGTAATATATACGTGTTTTCAGCTTCTATCTCCCTGTGTTCAAAAGCAGGATTTAACGTTAGGATGTATTTTTTGGTGGTAATCTATATCAAGTGAATTCACCAATAGAAGAAAAAAATTGGAGTGATTCAATATTTGAATATTCCGACAGGAAATCTATGAGCTGGTTTGAATTGATTCTACTATAACCCACAATTTCCCTGGTGGAAAGTGATGAGTAATGTGGCCTAACAATCAAGGTCAGTTCTGGTGGGACCAGTTAGGGTAGTATTAATAGTGTGATTGATTTACCAATTTTAGAATTGTTTCTGGTACTAAAAATTTGTGCAACAGCCTCCTAGCTACTTCTATACATTGTGCTTGTTTCATTTAGTCAGTGCCTTTCCATATTGGGAATGAAATGGTTAATTAAGAAGCCAGGTTACAACTACTACATGTTTCAATCCCCATCAGTTTCCTACATCTATCCACCTTAACTCACTCCAGTGGCTTGGGGAGTAGATCAACAGCCATGTCAGTGGTGAGAATGAAGAGAGGAGTAAGTGTTCCACCCACAACTTTATCATGAAGCCAGAAGAACTGTAAATCAAGGTGTTTCATCCAACCATGGTGTTCAGGGTTTTTGACAACAGATATCACAGACTGGTTGTTAATTCAAAGGATAGAGGGTGAATCAAATGTATATCCAAGTTTGCCAAGGAATTGTCAAAACACAAACCACCTCCTTTGCAGCATAAACAGCAGCAACAAATTCTGCCTCAGTGGTGGAGAGGGCTACTATGGTTTGAAGTTTGCTTGACCAGCTAATTGCATCCATGCCCATCTTGAGAAGGTACCCACTAGTAGACTTGCCATTGTCTGGGTTGCCAGCATGGTCAGCATCAGTATAGCTTTCAAAAATTTCACCTGATCATGAGGGTGCATAGACAAGTTGATAATCCATGGTCCCCTTCAGATATCAGAAAAGGTGTTTGACTGCTTTCCAGTGCACTATTCTAGGGTTCTGGTTGAACTGGCACAAGACTCCAACAGCATAGGCAATGTCATGGCAAGTTATAACTGACAAATACATCATGGGGCCAACAGCAGATACATATAGAATGTTCTTCACCTCAGCAATCTCCTCAGGAGTTGTAGGGGACATAGAGGATGACAATTTGAGATCTGGATTTATGGGAGTGGTGACAGGTGCACTGTCTGCAAGGTTTTAATGATCAAGCATGTCTGAGATATACTGATACTGTGAAAGGCAGAGACATCATTGTGAGCAGTCCCAAGTGATTTCAATGCCAAGTAGGCTGAAGATAGGGCCAAGGTCATAGAGCTTGAACCATTTTGCAAGTTAGGTCTTCAAATATAAGATGGCAGATATAGATTTGAAAGCAAGGGTGAGATCATTAACAAAGACAGAGACCATTTAATGTCTCTACAGACCCAGATATAGATGCTGGTGTCAGACTTGATGCAAGTGAAGCCTAACTCATGTAAGATAGTATCCAGCTTCTTATTCCACACCCTGGGGGACTGTTTGAGTCCATGAAGTGCCTTGAGAAGTTGCCAAACATGATCTGGTCCACCCTCAGGCTGCTGAAGGTAGACCTCTGTGTCAATTTTCCCATTCAGGAAAGCACTAGAGATGTCAAGGGATTCAAGTTCTGGGTTCTTTATGGCAGAAATGGCCAGAATGGCACAAAGTGCAGCAAACTTGGCAGTGGGTAAAAATGTCTCTGTGTAGTCAAGTCCAGGATGCTGACTGTAGTCCATTGCCACAAGATAAGCCTTGTAATGCTCAATGGAACCATCAGGATGACATTTCACCTTGAACATCCAACAAGAGCCAACAGCCTTCCGACTGGCAGGAAGCTTGACCAGTTCCCAAGTGCTATTTGTCACCAATGCCTGAATCTCCTCCATAGCTGTATCAAGGTAAAGCTGACCATCTGTCAGGGCTCAGAAATGTCAAAGATAGAGATGGGGATTGGCCAAGTCCTGCAGGCTGGTAGTAGTGGCTTTGGCTTCAACATGGTCATACATTGCACCCTATATGTGCCACCAATTTGGGACAGAAGAGGAACTTGAGAGTGTGTCAAGAATATTGGCCCAAGTAAGGGACTTTACCAGGGGAAGGGGAAGCAAAGAGGGCCTAAGCCTAGTCAATACCCAGAATGAAAAAGTATATACATCAATAAACTGTACAGGAGTTGGTGCAGGACACAAATGAGGTGAAGGGGAAGATACAGGGAAGATGCACTCATGTCAAGTACCGTACCAAGACACGTCTATTCAGCATTGCCAACCGAGAAATCATCCTATATCCACGACCAAGTACCCGCGTTGCATTCATGACACTTGGTATGCCAGTTTCGGCTTGGCATGTCCACCATCCACACTCCCTGTCCCCACCCCTCGGCCCTTTTCACCTCAGGACTTCCTGTCCTTGTACTATCCTCGGTTACGAGCCTCGTCTTATAGTCTGGCACCTCCTATTGTCCTATCTTCGGACACATTCTGTTATCCTGTCTTTTATTGTTCTATCCCCGCATTGGATTCCTTATTCTAATTTTATTTGTTGTGGACAATAACCACATGCTCTGCATATCTTATTGTTCCACATTCCTTATTCCACATGTCGCTTCTTAACCTATATAAGTAGGACATGCATGTACATACTTCCTCGTTCTGGGTATTGACTAGGCTTAGGCCCTTCTACCTTCTTCTCTTCTGTTAAAGTCCTCGACTCGGGCCGGCATCCTCAGCATCCCCCCGAGTACCTGTCTGTAACAAATACAGTGGCATGCACGGCAAGTAGGGCGCAAAGCATGAGTACGTTGAAGCCAACGCCACTACTCTTGGCCTGCAGGACTTGGCCATAGTCCGCCCAACCTTTCGCCAACACCCCTCGGCAGTACCAAAGTCCGTCAGTACCTGATGCTTGACAACTCATCAAATTCAGCATCATTGCTGATTAGGGTAAACTTCCAACCTTTGACACCAGGAGGATAACCAATAAAGACACATTTCTGAGTGTGTGACTCAAGTCCCTTGTGTTGGTCTCTCTGAACCTGGACATAGGCAGTGCAGCCCCAGACACAAAGGTGTTAAACAGATGGTTTCTTGCCATATCATGCCTGGAATAGAGTCATGTTATGAAGAGAATAAGTGGGAGTACAGTTCCAGATGTGGACATAGGTAGCCAATGCTTCTCCCCAGAAATATGGAGGTAGTTTAGATTCAGAGAGCATGGTGGTAATAGCCTCAGCAGCTGTATGATTGGTGCATTTAGCAACTCCATTCTGTTATAGACTGGCATGAATAGTGTGTTAGTGTTCAATTACATGTAGATCTGTAAAATCCTGAAACTCCCTGGACATGTATTCCCCACCCTTGTCATCACACAAACACTTGATCTTCAGACCAAGTTGTGTCTCTGCCCAAGCTGTTTTGGAACTGTAAAGAGGTAACCTGAGAACTGTGACAAAACTTTGGTGTGAAGAAAGCCTAATCAAGTTCTCCAACAAGATGACAGCAAGCTAATGCCTGTCTGGGTTGATGCGCAAAAAGAAATGTTTAGAGGGGGCCTTGGGAGGTGACTTGTCAATTACGTGTAGGAATAATAGTTTATGTCAGGAGTCGGATACTGACGGACTTCAGTACTGCCGAGGGGTGTTGTTGAAAGG